>CAOLHI010004948.1:0-178163 GCA_948474755.1 Ctenosaura bakeri | reverse complement strand
CACTTAGACAATTCTTAGTTGCAAAAAGAAGGTAGCATGGCAAGACTCCATGCAACTGTCTTAATCAGAAGGATCTTTCATTTACATACATTATTTAGAGATTTTTTAAAAAGGAAGATGTTGATAGAGGCCCTTTCCACTCTACACTCCCAACCTACCACTGGAACGGTAGAAGGACAGGACTATGACAACACTTATGCATGATGTCTTTGTGGTCCCATCCTTCTCCCATCCCCAGGTGGTGCGATTGCACCAGAAACCATTGATGAGTTTTTCGCATCAATGACTGGCAATTTCACCACCATCTCACTTACCTTAGCTGGCCCTGGAAGCACAATGGCTGCATTTCTGCTCCAGCACAGCCTGAGACAGTACTCAGCAATGCTGTAGCAGGAAGAGGTGGCGCCATCATGTTTCATTCTGCAGTGAGTGAGCCAGTGTGGAAGGGTGCATTGATGTCCACGCTCCCATCCCAGCAAAGCTGCTGCTGGATGATGCTGGGACAATGGCAGACTCAGGTAAGCTGCAGAAAGGAACTTAGTGTCCATCAGATCTCTCAGATCTAAACAGCTGCATTTCTTGGCAAGGACAAAAGTAACTAAGCATTTATTAGTAAATGTGAATGACAAGAATTCCATACCCTAGTAGGTGATCCCTTCATTCCCCATTTAAGTTTCACCCACCAGAGATTCCTCTGGCTAACACTTTAAACATGAAAGTTCTTCTAGGTGCAGAGAGCAGGCTAAAAGCATCAGTCCACCATCCTGCCCTGAAGTCGAGAACTCTCTGTTGATTTTGATTCAGTAAGAGAATCCCTTGTAGTAGATTAGAATTACTGTAGGAGGTCTATTTTAATAAGTGGTATATCTTGCTCAGTATTCAATACATTGTGATTCAATAGTTGATGTTTCTGGTTCGGTGAATGAGTAGTTTGCTCTGACATTGATCTATTTTCCTGTTAGGAGGGTGCATTTCTTTTAATAGCTGATGTATTTATTTTAGTATGAAATATGTCAAATTCATAATAGAAGGCCTTTCTTCTGTAGCTGTGATTTATAGTTATTGCTTATATGTACGTTTTGCTTAAGCTGAATATAAAACATTTATTACTTCCATTTTACATATTCCAGAATTTCTATATATAATTTCTATATACAAAAAGTACCAGAAGTGGATGCTAAAGTTACATCTGCCTTAATATAGTGTTTAAAATTTGCCTTTTAAAGACCTCATCTAGATGTGTTTATGATACAGTTGCAATAATTTTTCCTGAGAAAACAGAATGATGAGTTAAAGAATTCTTTTAATTTGAATAGAAGGAAATGAGGCCACGATATCTGTGATAAGTGTACTTCTTACTTTTGTTACACATTTCTTTGTACTATATATAGATATATACCTTTATCTTCCTTACACAGAAACAAAGTGACTGACACAGCCCATAGTGACCTCTATACAGAAAATCATTGCAAAATTTCAATAAAGGGAAGCATAAATTGGGTTTTAGCTGATATCAGGTTAGTTCACATTTAAAATCTGTATAGGATTAAAGGTCTTTCCCAAGTTTTTTGTTCTTTTTTTCCAATGCCATATTATGAAAACAATCATCTTAGGCTCAACCTCTCCTGCCCTTTTTATATCATTGTTTCTATTTCACATAAATCAATTGCCATAAGGAATGAGATACATTTAAAATGCAAACATGTCAAAGTGTGTTCAATAATGGATTCACAGTGTGGGTGTTTTGCAACTTGAAAAAGGAAGAAAAGAAAAGAAGTTTGCTATTGCTTTACAGAATTCAAAACTCTGTATGAAAATTGTATTCAAAAGGATGCTGAACAACATGTATTAACAAGAATAGAGGGATTATTTCTCATTTTTATCTTATTCAGGTGAAACAGACATGGGGGAATAGACTGAATCTGGGATCTGGGACTATCATTGAATGCCTGTCAATAAACTGATTTCAGTCCAGGCAAGATAAGCGATAGTTGGTAACAGCTGCTTTGGCAATAGCATTTAACATTTGAGAGGCCAGCACTTCCAGATTGCAGATAGGAGGTGCTGTTGGATCCAGACTTATCTTGGACTAGGCATGTAATTCTTCAGTAAGTTTTTCACAAAAGAAGTAATAGAGCAATTTTAACAATTTTCTTCCTTCTGTGAGAAAGTATTTGAAAGACACACAATTTCAAAAGCCAATTTGCTATTTGCAGGACATATTCTGGAAAAAAAAAAGGTGGTTTTCACAGAAACATTTTCTCTTCAGGGAATAGAATTTTCTGTACAGGAAATAATATTTCTCCTTCGATAATTTTTTCCATGCAGGTCAACCATATGTGAATTTTGTGCTAAACAAGCCCCGAATAGCAAAAATTCTCATGACTCTATGATTATTCTTAGGGTTTCCCAAAACTTGAAAAACATATTTTTGACCATTTTCCAAATATTTTTCAAATATTCTTTCCATCTCCAGTTTGGACAACTAAAGCAGCATTGGGATGTAAAACACTGTCCTACAACCAGGACTGGTGTAGCAGCTGGAACCTCTGCTTGATGGTCATATCCTGTATGCAGACTATTGAAGACTATTTGAAACCTGAGTTGTAGAATATAGCCGCTAGATAGCTCATCTTACTGGTCCTATGGAACATGCCAGCTTCTTTAGCCACTTTCTCATATGCAAGCATAACTCAAAAGCCTTGGTCTTTAAAGCTTTAGATTCTTTCATTGTCCAGGTATCTACTCCACAAAATCCGGTTCAGAGACAAAAAAATTGTCCTATGAGGCCTTCCATAGGGGGCCTTAACTTCTGAACAATTCTTTCCACAGAAAGATGCATTCAGCATAAAGCCTTCTGACTTTTTTGCAATTGGCTCTCTTTTATTTATGCAAACCTTTTAACCTTCTTACATGTTCTAATATAAATTGTTAATTATTTTCTGTCTTTTCTTCTGCTGCTATATTTGGTTTTGTGCTGTGATATGATGTCTTATGGCTTTATTTTTTAATCTTCTTTTTGCCTGTTGTAAGCCACCCATGAGAGTTCCATTGTTCTAGGAAAGGAGATTGTGTATACTTGAAGGTATATTTGTTTCCATGAAGAAATGTCCCACAGAAAGCCCCACACAAAATGAAACAAAATGTGGCTCATACCCAAGACCTCTAGAGTGATCAGTTGGAACATGGAACAAATGGCAGCTATACATATTGGCTAGCCATGAAGCCAAATTAAGCAGAAACCCCAAATAAAATGAAAGATAATTCAGATTCTCCTCTAATCCTTGTCCCAGAGACTCAGAGGAAGGGACCATGGCAACTACAAATAATGATAAATTAGTAAGTGAAGCTCCAATTTGTAGATGTTTGAATATCACAGAGAGTGACCAGAGGAGCCTTCGCATCAGGTTGTTTCCTGCTCATTTAGTTCTTTTCATTTTTGTTGTTTATTAGTTCAAATAAAGTGTTGTTCACCACTGCTCTTCTTTAGAAGGAGTTACTGGAAGAAATAATGAACTGGTCACAGATTTTCCCTTTTTTGAAAAAATTCTGAAGTGTTCACCAGTTGAATAGATTCTCCCCAGATAATTTTACTTCTTAATAGTAATTAAAAAGTAAACACTTCCCTAAATGTCTTCATATTTTAAGCTGTTATGTTCTGGAATTCACAAATGAGATGGATTTTATCTTAACACAAAGACAGAAACTGCTGGAACAAACCAGAACAGAATGGCTGTCATTTTAAGCCTATTTCAGTGTGAAAGGTAGGACTCATCAGTGGTGCTGCTTCCCTATTTACTGCTCCCTGGACTCCTTAATAGATGACAGCCTGTTGCTTGGTTCAGTTAAAGCCTCTGTTGGATGTGCTGTAGGATGAGCAAAGAGATCAATATAGAACTGGAGTCAGGCTCTAAGGGAGATTATCTGGGAGAAAGAAACTTTAAAATGGAGGAAGTGATAGAGAGAGTGCAGACTTCTGCTTTTGATTAGAGCTGGAAAGGAATGGAAACCTGTTATCTAGAACAGCTGGCCTGAAACTTACCTACATTAATGGAAAGAACATTCAAAAATACTACAAAAATATTCAAAAATGTGATCTTGAGTTTTGAAAACAACAACAACAACAACAACAAGAACAACAGGGAGGAGAATCCTGGACTGACTAGAAAACCACAGTGCAGGACTCATTCTGTTCAAAATTCACACAGAGTGCCATTTATTTGCTCAGAAATCAGCATTCTGCACATATCAGATTGAACTTCAGATCCTTAGCTCCTGCATGCAAAACATGAGCTTTGTCACTGATTTTTGCACATCCTACCTCTTGACTGGGAGTAGGGAGGCAGAGAGGATGAAGAAGTTCAGTTTTCCAGAAGAATTTCAGAATATGCTTAGTGGCACTCAAAACATTTGGGTTTAAGATTTCTTCACTCTTGACTTCACTGACTGATCTTTGCAAGAAGCTTTTTATTGTTGCCCCTGCAGTGGATCAGCATCTTCCAGATGGAATAAGCATATCATTCCTTACTAACATTTCATATAATTCCTTTAAGTCTTTAACAAAGGACCAAAAAAAAAAAAAAGTAGCTTTGACTGTACTTGTAACAAATGCACAACTGTGTCAGTGCCCATGCCATTCCCTATAAATCTCTTAGTGTGTTCAGAATATCAACATTTCAAGTACAAAAATTAATAGTTAATTATTTAACCAGTTAAATTATATTAACTATTGGAGCTAGTCACAAGGGATTAATCTCTCAATGCCCAATGTTTATCACTATAGAATTACAATGTAGTAGAATTCACTGAAATTGTAATTCATTAGGTATGAATTATAATTCATATCTAACATTCCAAACTCTGATAATGCTATACTTATTATATATGCAATCCTGTGCCCCAACAGGCTGTAGTATATCATCATGACTACTAAGAAAGTGAGAATCTGTATCTATGGAGACAAAAGCTGTATTGTGAAGCTTGCTATAATGGGCTTGACGTTTATAACATATTTATTCTAGATCTACATGTAATTTTGAGTTTTAACCACATTAGGTTTCTCAGTAATTGATGTTACATAGACATGTTTTTGTTGTGGTATTTTTTCCCCTTAAGCCTAACATCTACATGCATGTTTGCACACTTTTACACTAGTCAAATTTTAAACTGATAGTTTCGAATCTTAATTGCTAATGAATTTCCTTAAACTGTTCAGGACTTCCATTTTCATACACAACCTCACCAAAAATCTAAATACAAAACCCTGCTTTGTTTTAGCTTTATCATCCTGGTTTGGTTTGGTTTTCAATTCATATGGGAACAGACTCTTTTTCTCAAGTGCTCTCAACCACAAATGTTAATTGATTGATTCAATGAGTCTGCATGATTCCTACTTCTATAAGAACCCCATTGTCCACAGTGTTGCCTGAAAAAAGCAGCAATGTAAATGGAAAGAATGATGCAAATCTGGTGACTAGGTGGCAGCATTTCATGAACTTCTTAAAACACACACACACACACACACACTTGTAGACTAGCAGAACAGGATTAAGGCAGTATGAGAATATATAAGTCCAGACATTTCTTAGTTTTAAAATGAAACAGTCCTAGGGTTCATTATATGGGAAGCACTTGGCTGTATGAATAGAAGTGCCTTTGACCATGTTTCAAATGCCTTTCCCAATCACTCACGTGTGATACAGGTTTCCAGGTCACGTGTGATGACTACAAGACAATCTTGAGTTCATGTGCCTTTCATTTTGGAAATTAATCACACTGGCTGGATTTCCTTGGGATTTTTTCCCCTAACCCTATGGCACTTCTCATGATTGTGGCTGCAGGCCACGAGCATGCATGTCAACATCAGCTGTGCTCTGGCAACCTATTATTCTCCCAAGTACTTGAAGACACTCTGAACAACAGCTTTAGGCAAGATGGATTGCATTGGAGCTTTCTTATTTGCACATCCACTTAGGGGAGAGTTGGCTTTTTTTTTCCCCTAGCAAGCTTGGATTGACAAAGATGTGTGGTTCATTGATTTCACAGGAATATTTTTCAAGGACCTGCAAACAAAGAAAAAGTAAGCTGCATAATATGTTATGGAGCTCAATGGTAATGTGTGCTTTCTGAATGAGTATCAGACAAAACATCACCCTCAGACGATGGGCAGCTTAATGATTCTACCAGCTTCCCTCATCTTACCTTTTATTTGTTATCTTCTTCTACCTTATTTTTTTATCTATCTTCTTATCTGAGTGAACAAGGAAGATTAGATTTTCTGTACCTTTTCAGAGGCCTCTGGTAACAGCAAGGACATAATTTGATTATTAGAAGCACCTTTTCATTCCAAATAGGTTTGTAACACCCAAATGGATCATAACTTTATGCTTCTATTTTGATTTTCACTATAATGCTTTCCTCTGATTTAAAGGATTATGTTTTGTTGTAGTTATAAAGAGAAATTTTATAAACAGGCAAATTACTGATAAAAACTACTGTGACCTATAAGGTCTTTGATTCTACCCTAACAATTGAATGTTCCCATTGTCCTTAAAGATCCAGCAATAGTTCTGCAATCTCAGCCTAATGGCATCATGGCCGGAATCCAATTTGTTAGCCCTAACTTGAGTAGACTCAAGTAGACCTATTAAATCAATTGTGGACAGTGATTTAACAATGTGATCAATTGTTAAATCCTACTGATTCCATGGGTGTACTCTACTTGGGACCAATAGGAATCAGACCCCTATGTATCAACAGAAATGGGTTCTTAGTAGGGATGGGGCAACCAAATCCTCAAATCCTTTAATCCTCAAATCTTGGGCAAGGATTCGAGATTCATAAATCCAAATCCCTGTGCCAAAATAGGCAAACCGAATCTTTCGAATCTGCAAAACAGCCAGTTTGTTGGAGACTGGGGTGCCTGAAAACCTGGGAGACCAGACCCACAAGGGGAGATGGCAAGTAGGTGAGTTTTTCCCTTGGAGTAATAATGGCCTTTGCTAACAATTTCAGAAATTACATCTGGGGTTGTATTCTAATATATCTAAATTGAACCTTTAATCTTTAAGTTCAGCACTTGACTGGAAGGTACAGTCTTCAGATTTCAAGGACAGTTGAAAGATGCCTTGACCTAGCTCCCTTGCAAAGCTCTTTCATACACAATTCTGGGGTTTGGAGTTTTACAAGGTGTCACAGCCTTCTCTGCCAAAGTGTTCTGGTGCATCATCAAACTACAAAACCCAGGATGTCAGAAAGAACTATGCAAAGAAAATTCGGTTTTGACCTGGATTATCTCTGTACTGTAGTGGTTTTGTTTACACAGGCAGGAAAATGGGGAATTAATCCACATTTTCCTGCCTGTGCAGAAAGGGCCTTTATGTCAGTTTCAATCTGGGGAGAACTTGAGGCAAAACTGTGACAATTGTCCTGGCCAGATTTCTTCGGAGGGAGGTTTGCCTTTGCCTAGGCTTGTGCTAAGGCTGAGAGAGTGTGTCTTTCCAAAGATTATCCTTCTTTCTCTTGCTTTTAAAACCCTTTCTTTAAAAAAGGATTCAAAAGATTCGAGATTCGTGAGATTCATGGATTCCCAGAACCTTCCAGGGATTCAGATCCAGGTTCAGATTCGGAGAATTCTGGATTCATCCCATCCCTATTTCTCAGTCTCTCTTTTTTACTTAAGCTAAATTCACATATTGGACTGATAAGTGGTTTAGCTCTGGAAATTTAAATGTTTAAGTACCATCTCACTTTGTCTGGGTTGATTTTCCTGCATAGGCTGCCTCTATATGGATGGAGTCAATTTAATAGTGCTGATGAAAGCCCTGAAGGAAAGAAAAAAAAAGAGCACTACTTTAGATAATCTTCTTCATAGAAATAGCTGTTTGCTGAGTGTGTTGCTCACATAGTTTGAGCTCCACATCTTAGCCATGTTGCCAAAAAAAATAAAAATATAGTGTTTGTCACATGGCTAGTTCATCTGAAAAGTTTATTTGCAAAAGCATCTTTAAATCTTACTTCTTTCATTTGCTCACTTTTCCCCATCTGTTTTTTAGGCATCCTTTTTGGAATTTTTATCTAGCCATAACTTTGAACTGTGCAGCCTAATTCACATGTGGGTTTGCCACTGTTTGCATGTTGTTTGCATGTTGTTTCTTTCTACCTCAAGTATTAGTGATATTGCATAGGCTAAGATATAATCAAAGGCTTAAAGGGAAAGATAGAGAAAGATCAATTGTCATTGTCTTAGAGACAATGTGCTTTCCAGGGTCTTCTGTAGTCAGACCAGCTGGAAGTGCCCTAGGTCACATCTGTTTTTGAAGGCCTCTCCTTGCAGTTCATCAGGTCCTTGAAGTTGAACAATTTTAATTGTACTTCAGCAGAACTGGTCAATTCATGTGAAGGGAAGACAGTCAGCACAAGAGAAGATCTGTGTGTGTGTGCAAGTGTGTGTGCGTGTATGCACTTCCCATTAAACTCGAAACATAAAAGCTGACAAGTGCCCGCAATCTTGCCTTTTTTCTGTCCTTCTCACTTGGTACCCTGCTAGAGGTCTACAGAAAAGTTCAAGATTCCATTCAGACTGTAATGCCTTATCATTATTATGTCCCCAGAGGGCTATGAAGGGCTATGAAGACTGAAAGAAGTGCAAGAAGGGCATTTAAAAACATAGTCAATGGGTAACAGATAAAAGAAAATCTTCCAGTTACCATCTAAATGTACAAACGTAAAGCTATGGGAGACTCCTCTTGAATTTTAATATTTTTCCTTTTGGAACCAGATTTATTGAGATTAGAGAAGTAATTTTGTGTACATCTTGAAGAGTTCTACCACTATCCTGAACATCTTGCAGGCTTGGCCCAAAATGTCTTGATGCTTGACATAAAGGACAAAATGGTGCCCACTCCCTCCACCTTATTCCATATGCAGGTGCCAGTCAGATTGCCTGAATCTTACTTCTGTACTGGCAATGGGACAGAGTTTTTCATGGCACTGGAAAACAGAAGGCTAATAAAGAAGATGCAGAGCAAGCTATGGCCAACATATAATTAAGTGCTCCAACAAAGGGAATGGCTGAATGACATAAGGAACCTGTTGGTACTGTCCTTCCACATCCTAATGGTAGAACCAGCACACTTAGCAGCTGCCACCTGAAATGATCATTTAACCCTTACTCATAGTAGAATAAGCCCTGACACTTTGCCTTGCATCTTGCTAGCTAATAATGTCAGTGTGATCCAAACAATCATGTACTATCATGAGGATGGAAAATTTAAAATATAACCTTTTTGAACCTATTAACAAACAGAGACAGGAGGGAAAAAAAAAATTCAAAGAGTAGCCATGATTCTAGAGTGTACTAAAGCATGCAGTAGCTTTTCAACTCCAGGGGTTCCTGGATAAGGTGGGTTATCCAGATCCATCTGAGTCTGGTTTCAGACCTGGTTATGGGGCAGAGACAGCCTTGATTGCCTTGGTTGATGACCTACACAAGGAACTGGACAGGGGACCCATGTCCCTGAAGGTTCTGCTGAACATTTCAGTGGCTTTTGATACTATCAATCATGGCATCCTTCTGAGTCACATCTCCGGGATGAGACTTGGCAGTACTGTTCTACAGTGGCTCTGTTCTTTCTTGGAGGAGCTTTCACAGATGGTAGTGCTGGAAGATTCCTGTTTGACTTCTTGGACATTGGCCTGTGGAGTCCCTCAGGGTTCAGTCTGGTCCCCTATGCTATCTAACATTTACATGAAACCATGGGGAGAGGTTATGTGGAGTTTTGGGCCAGGTGTCATCAGTATGCTGATGACCCCAGCTGTATTGCCCTTTTCCAACTAATTCAAAGGAAGCTGTTCCTGTGCTAAACCAGTGTTTGGCAGCTGTATTGTACTGGGTGAGGGCAAAAAAAATAGAAACTTAATGCAGACAAGACAGTCACAAGAAGGATCTAGGGATAGAGATTCAGCCTCTGTTAGATGGGGTTACACTCTCCACAAAAACTCAGGCTCACAGTTTGAGGGTACTCCTTAATACAGCTCTAAGTCTGGAGGCCCAGGTTTCAGCAATGACCTGGGCTCATGTGATGAATATTGCTCTGGGGCAAGGTAAGCTTTTGATTGTCTTCATGGAGACCACAGTCTTATGTTTGATTAACAGTAAGCAATCAAGACATGTGATGGGACAAAGGAGACAGTGAAGCAGTTCACCCCCTATGCAAGTCATTCAGTGCTCAACACTGATCCCCCCTTCCACCCTCAATGTAGTGAGAATTAATGTGGTCACTTTGAGGCTAGATAGGAATTTTTTCCCCTTTTCTCAGGGATTTTTTTTCCCTATCCTATGCTGTGTTTGAAGGAACTGGGAAAATTGGTTCTGGATAGTGTCATTACATAGGTTGTACTTTGGCAGATAAGGGGAGATAATAAAACTTCAGTGATCACCTATTGGCACCCCTTTGGAGTAGGATAGGGCTCTTGAACCACCTCATTAGAGCCCTGCATCCCATGGGGTCAGTGAAGGAAGCTATCCTTAAGGTTAACCTGAGAATAAGGCTCTCATTTTTAGAGGCCTGTGGCTTGGGTGGGAGTCCCTGGCTTACCTTCCAAGATGCTGCACTGAGGAGCAACCAACACAATTTGCCCCTGGAGCAGAGGTGTTACTGCCCATGGGCAGGCTGAGCAAGTTGTCATGTTGTGACCCTGGCATCAGCAAGATCCATATCAAGTTGCTCTCCTCATCTCCCCATCCCCCCATCCCCACCCCTGTATCTTTCAGGCTAATACAGTTTAAATAAAACAAGTCAAAATAAAACGGTCCCTTGTTATTCGAACTTTGTGTCTGGTCTCTTTATTTCGTGGTTGAGCATCAGTGCTTTTGCACAGTTAAAGCTAATGTGCCAACTGTGCATGTTCCTGGAGAAGTCAGATCTGGCCATGGTGGTATATGCCTCCTTTACATCCTTCCTGGATTACTGTAATGCAGTCTATATGGGGTCTGTTATGTAGTCTATGGCCATTTCTGCATGGGGCGAGGGAAGTGCCCTGCGCTGCTACTTACCAGATCTTCTGGTTCCCTGGTCCGGTCCAGGGTGGTCCAGAGCAGTGCGTGGTTGTCAATCCGCACTGCTCCAGCATCAAGAATGGTGGCTTCCAGTTGGTCATGTGTCTCGACCAACCGTTGAAGCTCACCAGCCTAAAACCCACCCTCAGCAGATCGCAGGCTCGCATTGGTGCGAGCCTGCAAATCTGCATAAGGGAGCAGGCTCACAGTGGTGTGCTCCGTGCTTTTGAAAGACCAGAAAAATCAGGTCTTTCAAAAGCACGCTGGAGGACCACTTGGGGTCATTCTGGAGTGGACTGAGGTGTGGATCTACACTAAATAGTCCAGACGCAGTCCACTCCAAGGTGCAGACATCCTCCGTGGAGGATGCACTGCACCATTTTAAATACCCCATGTGGAAATGGCCTCTGTGTAGTTTCTGAGCACTATGAAAAGTGCTCAGAAACTACAATTGGCATAAAGAGCTGCAAGCAGGTTGTTAACTGGGGCTGGCTACAGGCAGCATACAACTCCCTTGTTGCAACAGCTCCACTGGCTGCTGTTCTGTTTCCAGGCACAATTTAAAGTGCTGATTTTGACATATAAAGCCCTATACAGCTTGGGTCCAGGTCATTTGAAGAACTGTATCTTCCTTTATGAGTCCAGTAGAGCTCTTAGATCATCCAGAGAGGGTCTTCTCTCTGTCTCACCATCCTGTTAGGTGTGTTTGCCAGGAATAAGGGAGAATGCCTTTTTGATGGCTGCTCCCAGACTTAGGGATTCCCTAGGATGATCCCATATTTCCTTTCCTTCTGGCAGCAGGATAAAGCATTTTTGTGCCATCAGGTTTTTACAGATTGACTAGTATTGAGCTTTTAAGCAGAAAGTCCTACACAGGCACTGTAATAGTTTAAAACTTTATACTGCAGTATTTACTGAGAAGTAAGTCTTAATGAAATTCAGTGGAATTTCTCCCAGGTAACTAAGCTTGTAACTTTTGTTCACTTCCATTCAAATAACATATTTATTTTGAAAGTTATCTTTATTTTGCAAGTTTAGATTTTTGATGTGAAAGGCATCTTCCATAAAAAATAATTCTGTCTGGCCCCTTGGTCAATCAGCAATGAAGAATACTTCGGCTAAGTTTTCCTTCACCATGGTAAGACTCATCAGGCCAGCCTTCACTAATTATCCTGCTTGCCTGCACAGCCTGCCTGTTGTGAACAAGGATTTTGATGCCCAGGCAGTTTAGGCAAATCAAATAAAACAGTACAGAGAAGAACAACATGAAGTCGCAGCCAGTTGTGGACAACATCATTGACATCATCTCAATTTCCACTCAGACTCCATGGACAATAGGTAATCCCATTGTGCACACTGAAATGGGTCAATGGAATGCCACACTGGCTCTGGAGAAGCTACAGTGGGGAAGTAAGGCCTAAATACACCAAAGGCACCAGAACCCACCTGATCTTGGAAGCATTATTTCACATGTTTTTCAGAAACCTACATGCATGAATGCAAATTGGATTTTCCCTTCTCTGTGCTCTCTGAACGTCCAAAACAGATATATGCAGATAGATAGATCAGAGTGGTATATGTTAACAATGTACATTTTGAACAAAAGTGGTCTGAGTGGGAAAAGTATATGTTTGAATAAGCCTCAGCTTTGCAGTTGACCTACCACCCTGCACTTAAGCCAAGTGAAGTGACTACCTCAGGCAACTGATTTGGGATTTCATGGAAGAATGGTAAATTTTACATCATTTGTATTGTTCTTTTATTGTTTAGATCTTTGTTATTGTTCTTACTGTATATCTCTTGCCAAAGAAGGGAAGATGAGCTTGTGGCATTTTTTTCTGCTAGATAACTTGACTAGCTAACTTGACCAGATCTGGTTACTTGAAATGTGTGTGTGCGTGTGCGTGTACGTGCATGTGTGTGTGCACGTGTGTGTGAGGGGGTTACTATTTGCCACTTCTATTCAAGCAGCAAAATATCTTGACTTGGCCTTGCTCAGCTGGCTTGTGGCCTGGAAAGTAACTAAACCCCCCCTCTCTTTAAGTAGTCAAAAAGACTTGTGCTTAAAATAAAATCCATATCAAAATTTGTGTGTTGATATTTTTTGCATCTGCAAATACATGATGCTATATAAAAGAGATATCTAATATGTTGTGCTTCATGCTGTGTTTCAATAAGTTTACTTATGTCAGGGTATATATTTGAGTGTTCTCAAGGATGATACCATAATACAGCTATGAGATGCATGTCCTAACAATCAAAACTTATTAATGGTGCAAAAATGTTGTTTCAGCTGTTTTTTCTGTGTAGCAAAACAGTGGCACCCAGTGGCCAGAAATGTGAAAACTTAGCCCACAAATGAATGGAGTGTGTGTGCTTTACAGTCATTCAAACTAAAAAAAAAAAAAGGGGGGGGAGGGGAGGGAGAATAATGGAGCAGGTACTATTTGTGACCGTTTCATATGGACAGTTTTCTGATTTCCAAAATCCATCTCAAAAAGAGAGATGCAATTATCAGTGATCACTTGTCTGATGTTGATGTAACACAGAATTTCTCTGTGGAATGAATGCAATGACTGACTGTGATCATATTCCATCCTCATTTTGAACAGAGCATCTGTAATTGTATTCTTCTGGATTGCTGATCACAAATCTTGCCTGAGAACCCAATCATGAAGATACTGTTCAAAGGTAATGCTAGGTTCTTTTTTATGGTTAGAAGATGTAACACTGGCATTGCTTCATATATATTAATTTATATATGAGGACTTTTAGCTATTAGGCCTGATAGAAAAAGAAGCAGCACTGATATCCATCTAAAGCTCTGCTATTTCTCAATCTCTCTCTCTTTCTCCCTCTCTCTCTCTTTGTTTATAAAAGCTAGGAATCATGTAGCCTGCCAAATGTTGTTGGACTACAACTCCTAGCAGCCCTAGATAGCATAAGAAGTAGTGAGGAATGCTGAGAGTTCCAATCTAACAGTATCTGGAGGGTTACACAAATTCCATCCCTCTTATATGTCACTTGCTGATTATATCTGATGATGATGATCTTTATTATATCCTACTTTTCCCCCTTAAACTGCAACTCAAGATGACTTATGACATCCCACCGCCAATTCATCTCTATTTGTCACCCCACCTATCATCTTTTGTCTGACAGAGGAAAACTACTTAGCTGGTTTCTCAGTCCCTCTTTCCCCTATCTCTCCCTCCATCATTCTGTAGCCTCCTTGGCAACTGGAGGGGCTACATTACAGAGGAGAAGCTGTTGTATTATATAGGCTGCCAATATGCTGCTTGTCTTAAGTCACAGTGCTAATGGTGACATTTAAAGCCCTAAATGTTTGAGACCTCTGTACTTGAAGAGATACCTCTCCTTATAGGCACCTGCTTAAGGATTGAAGCCTGATGGAGATGCCTTTTTCTGCATTCCAGCAATGAGGTCAATATGCTATACAGGAACATAGAAGAGGCACCAAGTAAAAACTTGGTTGTTCATCAAAGCCTTTGAGCTTCATTAATTGCTCTCAAATACAGATGTACATTGTTTTGAACTGTTTCAGACTCTTTGGTTAAAACCACCCCTAGACCTTTCATATTCTTAGTGAAATAGTCCTTATTCTAGGTTGTGCAGCAGTTATTTGCTGTGCTCCTGAGATCCTGGGATCCTTTCACACTACGCAGTTATAGAACTATGATTCCATTTTGGTTTTTTTAATATAATTTTTATTGAAAGTTTGTCTCAAAAATAAAAACCCCTCTCACACTTCCATGCTTAGATCTTCCAGCTGAAATTGCTTATTTCCATTCCATTACAAACATAATTTCCATCTTACAGAGAGAACAGTTACATTATTTCTTCTTTGATTTCTTATATATTTATATCCTTACACAATCCAATACTCTTTTCCATTCTTTCTCAAAGTTCTGGATAGATTTATTCTTCAAAGAAAATGCTAACTTTTCCATCTCTATCATATCCAGAACTTTTAACTTCCATTCTTCTATTTTAATATCAATATATTTCTTTTCTTTCCAGTGCTGCGCATATGTCAACCTTACCACATTTATTAGATATAATAATATCTTCTGATGATTTCTTATTTCCCTTTGTTGCGCTAGCATATCTAACAAATAAAGCTCCGGTTTCATTTCAAAATTCAGCTTACGTAGAGATACTAAAAAATAAGCCTATCCAGAACTTTGCAAGAAAATGGAGACAAGTCTTAAACTGGATGAAGATATAATATAAGAAAAGGTTTAAAGTAAGATTGTATGTAATGCAAGGTAACAATGTTATAAGGTAATGTATTAAGCTGCAATGTAACAATGTTAGATGTAACAATGCACGATTATCTTTTAAACAGAAATTATGCATGAATGGAATGTAAAGAAACAGACTCAACTGGAAAGAAAGAAAAAAGCTTGGAAGTGGAGAAGGTTTTTTTTTTTAAATTTTCAACTTAAATGTCAATAAAAATATATAAAAAAAATTCAGTTTACAAATTCTTTGGATTTCATCATGTATCCCCTTCCAAATTTTTTTTTGCTATATTACATGTCCACCACATATGGAAAAAAGACCCCGTGTTTTCATCACACTTCCAACAATTTGAATTCCCATTTTTCGTTATTTTTTGTAATCTTTCTGAGGTCATGTACCATCTGTGAAACATTTTATAAAAGTTTTCTCTTAAATTTAAATTTGGTGTAAATTTTATATCTATTTTCCACATTCTTTCCCAAGTTTCTAATTCAATTGGGTGTCCCAAATTCTGTGTCCATCTAACCATTGTATCTTTGACTACTTCTGATTCCATTTCTCTTTTCAGCAATAATTTATAAAATTTGGAAATTCTTTTCTTTTGGTTATTTTTCATCAGTACATCTAATTCATTCGAACTATGATTCCATTTTGAATGCCTTCTGGGAGGTTTGTCTTTTGGTGAGACACCAGTTGTGTTTGGCACAGAATTCTAAATACCTAAATTATCATCATCACCCTTAATTTGGGCACTTATTTAAGCTGTGGGCTAGTGTGGTGTAGAGGTTTGAGCACTGGTCTGGAAATCCACTCAGCCATGGAAATCCACTGGGTAATCATGGGAAAATCACACTCTTTCAGTCTCAAAGAAAGGCAAAGGAAAACCTCCTGTAAAAAAATCTTGCCAAGGAAACTTCATGATAGGTCACCTTTGGCTCGCCATAACACGGAAACTAACTGAAGGTACACAACAACGCTTGTCATTGATGTCAATCATACTAAACAAGCAGAAGATAATTGATAAAAGAGATAAAGATCATCATCTTTAAAGTGGGCCAGTAGTATAGACACGATCTTGTGGTGGTGTTCTTGAGACAAATTCCTTGTCTTTATAGTCAATGAATGTTTCTAGTTCAATAATGCTTTCCACTTTTCCTCTTGTGTGAGACTGAAAAGGTGTGGCTTGAAAGAATTGCAGGTTTTGGTGTTAGAAAGCGCTTACAGCATCAGCTGGTGTGAATCATTTTGTCTGCTGTGTTTCTCATGTTTTTGTTGCTATCACATCACCATTAAGCAATTATAATTTATATTACATGCTGTCTTACTGAGCCAATTTTCAGCCCCCCAAGACTGACTTCTGCCCTTGATGAGGAGCAGGAAATTCCCCAGATTCCATTAATGCTGCCACCACCCACTGCATTAAATCCCAATCTGGCAGCACAGTGGGACACTGCAAGGGAACGACCGGTCTCTAAGCTCAGCGATTCTTTTCCTCCTCCCACCCCTCTGGGGAAGAGGGATTCTATCCATGCATACAACCAAGGCATGTGGAAATAAGAGAATTGAGAGTTTTTGAAACAGGAAAATGTTTATTCTAAGAACAGGCAATATACATAACAAAGAAACCACTTAATGAGGGCTTCTTCCCCCCAGGTCCACTTAGTAGTTACAAGTTACAGTTAGTCTATGCCATTCCAGCCATAGTACTAAAAATAAACAGAAATACCCTAACACAACTAATTAATATTCTAGTTACTCACACTGAGGATCATAGGCTTAGATGGCATTTTTGGGGAGGGCCAGGAGGCAGCCTTGTCTGCCTCTCCTGGCATCCCTCATGGTCTTTTTCTAAGCTTCCAGAAGTTTCTCCCCTTTCTGCCCCCTGATTGGCCAACTATATCATGTGACCTATCTCTAGCAGTCCATTAACCCTCTGTAGGCATTTGGAAGAACTACCTCCCCTAAGCTTTGTTGTCTAGATAATGGGGAAACCCCATTATCACACATGCTTTTTGTTAAATTTGCTAAATTTACCTGTTTGTAAGTCTTCACTGAAAGAGCTGTGTGAGATATTAGATAGTTTTCAATTGTCATCTGAGCTTGGTTTCTCAGCATCTTTCTTTTTTAATTTCTCAACTTTTTGCTATTGCTCATTAGCTTTTTTAAAAACCTCTTTGCTCTTTTCTTGTTAATTTGTTGATATAGGCAATAATATACTTATGTGTCTGGGTGTCTAAAGTACTGAAACCTATTCTCTCCCATCTTTTCCAGTTGCCCCTAGTCATTCTTAAGTGTCTGGTTTGGTTTCTCAGTGTGATTCTTTTTTTTTTTTTAAATCATATCTCTAGTTCTTTGTTTCTCCATGTGCAATTCTGGTCTGCCAAATAGCACACTTTAATTCAAAAACCATATATCTTATTATATTGAATGTTTAATTCCTGTTGTGAAGCAAAGCAAACATTGTATTTCATTGCCTATTTGACTGAACAAGCAAAGTAAAAATTTAATTTTCATTCTACTTCTTCATTAGTTAAACTTATCATGCAGAGTTTTAATAATTTTTGTTATTACTATTACATTTCTTCAGCAGTAATATACATGGCGTCTCCTGAATGGGGTTTGCTTTCACACCCAATAGTTTTATAAGGGCCAATTTGGCAGTTATGGGAACAAGGCTGCTTCACAACCAGGAAGACTTGTGTGAATAAGAAGTCTGTGTGTGAAACAAACAAACAAGGTATAGCCATTTTAGTTTACCAAAGCAGGTCAATGGGGGGCGGGATAATCATCTAGATTTCTGTATCTCAGTTCAGATTCCACATCCACTAGATTGAATTGGATTGATCCAACCTCCTTCTTTGGAGGTTTTTAAACAGAGGCTGAATGGCCATCTGTTAGGAGTGCTTTGATGTGTGTTCCTGCATGGCAGGAGGTTGGAGTGGATGGTTTCTGTGGTCTCTTCCAACTCTATGATTCTCTGATTCTATGAACCTGAACCAAGCCCAGATCCAAATTACTGAGTTAAACTCTTAACCAAAATGGGGGCCTGGTACACAACTCTACTGGGAAGCAGTCTATTGAACCTGGGGCATATTTATTTCTCTGTAGAATGGTTTCAGACTGACCTGAAACAAAGAATTAGGATACTCTTTGCTACAGTGAATCTCTCCCAGTCAATGAGAACCTCTCTCAGTTGAACCCAACTTTTTTCTTCTTCTTCAGAGGCTGCACTAGATATCACTCAAATGGTGGGGATACAGGATAGCATAGGTCCAAAGGGATTTTGTCAGCCATTCTGTTTAACATTAGCTAATAGTACATGTACTTGATGTTGGTAAGGCTGAATTAGTTCTCAGGGCCTGGCTGAGTCTCAGATGTGGTGTGTCTACAAGAAACTCATATAAGAAAGTCAGATACTAAATACCTGTTCAATAAAAGATTAGGTAAAGTTTTTTCATCATCATATGATAAGAAAAAAAGGGGAGTTACAATATACATTAATTCAAAATATGTGGCAAGTGAGATATTTAAAGACGATGAAGCTTCAATGCTAGGGGTAGAAGTACAAATACTTCAATATAAATTATTAGTTGTGGGGATATATGCACCCCAATCAAATAAGACAAAGTTTTTTGAACAACTTAATGATAAGATCGGATCCTTTGACTATCGGGATGTGTTGATTCTTGGCGATTTTAACGGGGTAATTGATCCAAGATTAGATAAACATTCTGTAGGAAAGACATACATAAAACAAGGAAAGCTTCCAAAAAGTTTTTTTGAAATGATGGATTCTTTAGTATTGGTCGACGCTTGGCGTTTTCTATATAATGATGCAAAAGATTACACTTTCTATTCAGAGGTTCATGACATGTGGTCAAGAATTGATATGATCCTGATGTCGAGAGGACTAACCAAAGAGCTTAGACGAATTGAGATTATGCCAAGACATATTTCGGATCACTCGCCAATACAAATGATTCTGGGTTTTAAGGGAAAACAATATAACTGGATTATGAAGGATAATTTGTTGAGGGATGAACAATTTGTGGAGAAATTGAGAAAGGAAATTAAACTCTTTTTTCAAGAGAACTGGGGGAATGAGGTTACACCACAGATAACATGGGAGACAGCAAAAACGGTAATTAGAGGGTTGCTTATCCAACAGGAGATATACAAGAAAAGAAAGAAGGAAGAAAAAAGAGTAGAAATACTAACTAATATTGCTAGAAAGGAGGTAGAGTTAAAACAAATGCCGAATAATAAATTATTAAAACAAGAATTGGAAATTCTACAAAAACAATTAACTATATTGGACGTTGAAGAATTACAAAAGAAATTGAATCAGGCAAAGCTTAGATATTTTGAAAACTCAAACAAAATTGGAAAATGGCTGGCGTTTAAATTAAAAAAAGAGGCAGAAAAGAAACTAATTTGTGAAATAAAAGAAGGCGAGATAATCCATCGAACCCAAAATAAAATTAAAGAAACCTTTCAGAAATATTATCAAGAGCTCTTTAAAGAACAGAAACATCCTAACCAGATATTGGAGAAAATTGATAGATATCTAGAGGAATTAAATCTAACTGTTTTAGAAGAAAAACAAATCCAATTGCTAAATCAGCAAATTACAAAACAAGAAATTAGAAATGCTATTAAAAAGTTGAAAGTAGGGAAAGCGCCTGGGCCGGACGGCTTCACGGCATCCTTCTATAAAACTTTCCAGGAGGAATTGATAGATTATATGCATGAAATAATGAAAGATCTTGAGAAAGGGAACAGGCCCACTTCATGGGGCGAAGCATTGATTACTATAATACCGAAGGGAGATAAAGATCGATTAGAACTTGTAAATTATAGACCAATCTCGCTCCTTAATTGTGATTATAAGCTACTAGCAATAATATTGGCCGAAAGGTTGAAAAAGGTGTTGAGTGAATGGATAAATACTGATCAGAATGGTTTCCTTCCTGGGAGATCAATAAAGGATAATATAAGAGTAATTATAGATATTCTGGAATATTGCCACATACATAACGAAAAGAAGTTGGGGTTGCTGTTCCTTGACGCTGAAAAAGCGTTTGACAATATTAATTGGATATTTCTAAAGAAGATTCTGGAAAAAATAAAAGTAGGGGATAGATTTCTAAGTTGGATATCACAAATCTATAAAGATCAAAGTGCAAAAATCGTTATTAATGGAGAAAGGACAGAGCAGATAGATATAAATAAGGGAACGAGACAAGGATGCCCTCTCTCACCTTTGATTTTCTTGATAGTTATAGAGGTGCTTTGTATTAAGATTAGAGAGGCTACAGAAGTTAAAGGTATTCAAGTGAAAGACCAAACATTTAAATTAAGAGCATTTGCTGACGATTTAGTGATAATAATGCAGGAACCAACTCAGGGTATCGAGAAATTGAAACAAATCTTGGATGAATATGGATCATTAGCTGGTTTTAGGATAAACAAGGGAAAAACATTATTCCTCACTAAAAATATGACACATAGTGAGGATCAACAATTATCACAATTATCTGGATTTAAAGTGGTCAAAAAGCTGAAATATTTAGGAATACAATTCTTAAAAAATAATAATGATTTATTTCTTAATAATTACAAACATTTATGGCAAACAATCAAAAGAGATCTAGAAAAATGGGCCAAATTAGACATATCATTAATGGGGAAAATAGCCACCATTAAAATGAATGTTTTGCCGAAGATGATTTTTTTGTTCAATAGTTTACCAATATCTATAGATAATACTGTTTTCAACGCATGGAATAAAGATCTAGCACAATTCATTTGGAATGGGAAAAAGCCTCGTATTAAGATGATAAATTTAAAAGAGAAAGTAGCAAAGGGCGGTATGGGATTACCAGACTTGAAAATATACCATCAGGCATGTGCCCTTTCTTGGATAGGTGAATGGATAAAGCTAGAAAATGAAAGGTTGCTAACATTGGAAGGGGATGATCTACCATGGGGCTGGCATGCATATCTACTTTATGATAAAGTAAAGGTGAACAAAGATTTCAACAACCATATAATAAGGAAATCACTTTTAAAAATTTGGTTACAATTCAAAAAGAAATTCTATGATAAAATCCCATTATGGGCTTCTACACATGAAGCTTTCTATAGAAAAGATCGACCGAGAGCAAGGAAATGGATTATGTATAGGGATTTACTTAAGATAGAGAATGGGAATATAAGGTGTAAGACTAAAGTTGAGTTAATTGAATCTGGATTGAGAACACATTGGTTTTTAATGATACAATTGCTATCTAAGACTAAGGTAGATATTAATAGCCCTGGTATAATGATGACTGACAATGAATTTGATATGATTATTAAGAAAGGAGACCATCTTATTGGAAAAATATATAAGTTACTTATAGAAAGAGATTTAGAACAGGAATCAATAAAAACAAATATGATTAAGTGGGCGCAAGATATTGGCCATCCAATTTATCTAGAGACATGGGAAAGGTCATGGCAAAAAACAAATAAATGGTTAAAAGCGTGTCAACTTAAAGAGAATTATTATAAAATATTTAACAGATGGTATTATACTCCGGTTAAAATCAGTAAGATAACTAAAAAAGCTGATTATAAATGTTGGAAATGTGAGTGCAAGGGAACACTATTCCATTTATGGTGGGGTTGCATCCAAGCTCAAAGATATTGAAGAATATTACATAAACAGTTAGAAACGGCGTTAGAGAAAAAATTTAATTTATCTCCGGAAATATATCTATTAAATATGATCGATCAAATTCCGGATTTGACTCCACCACAACAAAAATTGATATTATATAGTATAACTGCGGGAAGGATGATTTATGCGAAAGCATGGAAGCATAAGAATGCACCTTCCCTTCAGGAGTGGTTAATCAAATTATATGATATGATAGAGATTGATAAACTTTCAATATTAGTAAGGGGAAAGGACTTAAAGATAATTAGGATAACATGGGATCCTATAATGAGAATTTTGGAAAGAAAATGGGGACATATTGTAAATATCGGAAAAATAACTATTGGAGATAGTTAAACTAAGAACCATGAAAATGAGTGCAGTTAAAATGAAATTTTTTTTTTCAAATGTAGCCCGTAGCAACAATTAGAAGAGAAATAAAAATTTGAGCTGGTAGTAAAAAAACAGGGTATCAAGAAAAAAAAAAGAGGTGATGTTATTATAGTGCTATAAGTAAAATAAAAGATAGTATATAGAGATAAATGTTAAATGAGTGGTTTTGAATAGTATAAAGGAAGTCAGAGTTTTATGTTGTTTGTGTTGTTTAGGTTGGTATGTTTAAGATGTTAAATTGTTGTGATATTGATTTTGGGATTATAGAAAGGGGGAAACAGGAATGTAGTATTATGTTAAGGATGTTTTGTTGTTGTAGGGATAGTATAAGGGGGGATAAGAAAAGTGTTTACTTTGTAGCTGTATGTGATTGTATGTTTATGTAAGTTATATTGAAATTCTAATAAAAATTATAAAAAAAAAATAGATATCACTCAAATGGTGGGGATACAGGATAGCATAGGTCCAAAGGGATTTTGTCAGCCATTCTGTTTAACATTAGCTAATAGTACATGTACTTGATGTTGGTAAGGCTGAATTAGTTCTCAGGGCCTGGCTGAGTCTTAGGATAAAGATGATCTTTTCCAGTCCTCAGCGGGAGGGGGACAAATCTGAGGGCAAGAACACTGCTTTGAAAAATATGTGTGTGTATTCCTCTTCTGTTATACTTGATGCTTTTTTATTCAAATAAAATTCTATCACAACATTGTTGATGCTTAATTTATCATGCATAATAACATCACCAGGGCCTGAGCCTTGTAACATCAGATTTTGGTCTTGAAATTTCAGAGCCTGGATTAGTCTTGAACTGGCAACCCTAGACCGAATAGAAATTATGTTCTCTTGTGTTCTGTTCACCCTACTTCTGAACAGTTCACTTTCCTGAGATGATGGTTTTGGTCTCTGAGATGGTATTGAGGACCCTAAGGCATACTGGGGAGAAAGAAAAAAAATCAACATTCACACTGAGGCTACCTTGCCATGGCAACACTAGACCTGTGTCAAATTCCACTGAGCCATACACAGTTGGAAGGTCACACTTTAACTCTGGTACACAATAATTAAGTGGGGGGAAACTATCTATCATGATTGAGACTGTGATGACACAGTGATGATCTTTATGTGACCAAGGTGGGTCTCCAGATTGTCTCTAAGCTGTACAATAGTAGGAACTAATTCTTGTGGTCCACTATGGCAGAATGATGAATCCAGAAACTGTTCTGACCTTTCTGGTGCAGTTTTAGCTAATAGACTTTGTTTGATTGAGGTTGCGACCCAGGCCGTAAGTACCATTGTTCCAAATCTTCCAGAATAAATCACACAGCCAGGTTTTCTCCTTGGTATTCAGTGGATCTGGAACCTATTTTGTATCAAGAATAGAAGTAATAGAAATTTTGCAGTGAATTTGAATGGGGTAATTTTGATAAAATGATGATGGGAAATAATGTTTAAATCTCTGCTACACTGTTCTTATAATACTAACTAATAAGAATATAATTTGTTATTAATTTTTTTTGGTTGCTGGAAGGAGAGAATTTCCACAATTTTCTTCACACTGAAGGAAACAGTTTGAATACCATGCAATTGTCAAAGACTATTGACTGTTTGGGACTTATTCTGTACAAAATTCATATGCGGTGGTTTTGCAGAGAAAACAGCATTTTCTGTGCAGAAAATATATCTCTCTGGAAGTATTATGTTTTCTGAGCAGAAAATGTTTTCAGTGTAAATCAACAATGTGTACATTTCTGCACTGAATGTCTCCAACTGCAGCATTTTCTGTGCAGAAACAGCTTTTTCTGTGCAGAAAATAATATTTCTGTGTGCAAATATTATTTTCTATGTAAAAAAGTTGTCTCCTATGCAGAAAATTCTGCTTCTGATGCATAAAATATTTTATGTGCAAAACAACCACATGCAAACTTTGTCCTAAACTGAATAAGTCCTAAACTGAAAACATTCTTGTCAATCCAGGATTCTTCTCATCAGGGTTTCAAGAAAAAGTATTTAAATAATTTTTGAATATTTTAAAATAATCTTTCCAACCCCTACTAGCTAGAAAGCTAGTCTGAACGAGGAGGACTTTTAAATGACAATAAGGATATGTGATAAATTTATTTAGTTCATCTTTCATTGCAAATAGGATAATTCACAATTCCATGCATCCTGAACCTAAAAATGAAGTGGTTAACAGTTTACCATTAAAACAAGTATATATCCAAAGTTTTCAGAGTAGCTCACACAAACATATAGGCACACAAAAATGTTTGCATTAAGAATCTATCACAAAAATGCTTTTTTCGGAAAAAAAAGTACACAAAAAACTTTTACTCACTGAAAAATGGCTCGATAACATGTAAGCGTTTGAAATATTATGTGTGAAATGTAGATCTTAAAATTCAAAGAAATATGTAGATTTTTTTAAAAAAAAGAGAATTATGAAAACACATGTGAAGTTTCATGTTGACTTAACAAATTACAGTCCAGTGTGGAATTGGGACAGAATAGACTAATCATTAACAATCTGTGAAAAGTTGAGCTTCAGATAATCACCCTAAATCTAAGTATTAGGCCCAGAATGGAGTAGCTTTGAGTGTTTGCTATGACTAATTTGTGTTTTGCTTATGGAAAAAAATTGTTTTACATATGGGGCACCTTGAAAGTCACATTATTGACTGAAACAGATGCTATTACAAGGATGTGAACAAGACTAATAAAAGATAGTGGCCTACATGCTATATCTTAGATTCCTATAAAGAGAACTCCCATTCAGTTTGGAGTGACTGTGAAAGTACTGTGAAAGATGGATTGCTTACTCAAAGATGCAGTCTAATGCACACCGTTCCTTTGCCATACAAAAGGGTGGGAAATGAGTAGCTTTTAGATGTTGAAGAACTGCTTCCATCATCACCTCATCAAAGGGCAAGATGGCAGCAAGCTGATGGAAACTGGGGAAACTGGAGCTGATGGAACCTGGAGGGCTGCAAGCTCTATCACTGATCATGTGCCATGAGATTTTCTCAGGGGTTGCTTACTTTTCACAACAGTATGTAAAAACTTTACCAAATGTACTCCCAGACAGAAAACAAAAGTTCTTACCAAGTAAGTTGGTTTTCTCCCTCTCTACCTTTGGTATCAGAATCCATCTTGTAGTTTGACTGTGGTGTCAGCTTAACTAGAAAATTCATATCTTATGTTGAATTATTCTAAATCAGGCAATAAAAGTGATTTCAAAAGACAACTCCAGGAAATAAAATATGAAGGCTTTAAATAAGGCATGTTTAATGTCCCATGAGTCAATAAAATTACTTTGTGGTTTAGGCTGATTTTATATTATTAATAGGGCTGAACAACAATCTCTTGCAAATCTCTTATTCCACTGGTAATAACTTTTTCTAGTGCAAACACAGAAAATAAGAAGATGTATTGGGAGATGCTAATGACTGTGAAATTAAGATCTAAAAAACTTGCATAAACCCTGAGTAGGCTGGATTTTATTGGAACACTTAGATAATAGTAATTTTGTTTCGAGATAACTTTCCCCTGTGATTTATTCTTTACTTTAATACATATTTCTCAGGGAAAAATGTGATGAGGTATAAAGTCTGTGAGTTATACGTATGGATTTTTAATCAACATGTCCTAGAGAACAGAGCTGTGAAATGGATGGAATACAGAATCTGTTCTTGGTTGTATTGTGACCCTGGAGGGAGAACTGTCGTTCTGCAGATAGTCTGTTCCTCTCAATATTCCTTTTCGACCCCAAAGAACAAATGTTTAAGTATAAACTAATCTGGCAAACACAGAATATTGGTTTTTCATGCAGAGACTGAGACGGGTGGGTAGGAGCCCTAAGGTGTTGTGGATATATGCAGTCTTTCCGCCATATTCTGTCAGGCTTGTGGCCCCTACACAGAGTACAGTTGTGTATTAATAACATATGGACTGGTTGGGAATGTGGAGGGATAAAGAAAAAGCTACTGTGGCTGGGTAAGTTTTGAAAAAGCCCAGAGCTAGCCTGAGGATTCTCTGTGGAAAAAGAAGTAACTAAGTCACTAGTTTCCAAAGCTCCTGGCACATTTCTGTTGATAATGCAGTCTTCTGCACCTAGGTAGGGCTACCATATCCAAAACTTTTACAGGCCAGGGAGAGGAAACTCTTTATAAGTCTGTTAATGTTGATACTGTAGTTAGTGTTTATGGAAAATAATTCCTTATTGTTACCATCTGGAGAGGCAAAATTTAATTATTTTTTTCCCCCTTTACTCTTTCACTTGCACAGTGTGGCCATTACATCTGGTGGTGTGTGTACGTATGCATGTATAGCAGATAGATAGGTTGCAATCATACAGTTCTATTCTACCTGCCTATAAACTCCCTTCCTGACCCGAGACATGCCAGAGATCACTCTTATGATGCTCTTGAGCACTAGTGAAGAATCTGACTTCCTGCTCTCTCTCCAACCTGAAAATGTATGATATCATTATGTAAGATATCATGCGAGAGACCTGACCAAGCATTGACATAACTGTGCCAAGCAATTGTTCTAGGCTTGTGCCTTCATTTCTGCTGTCCAGTAGAACAAAGATTATGGGTGCCAGTTAGTTATTGGTACCACAAGCTATATCACACCTTTTCACCCCAAAAGGGTTTGATAAACATGAAAATCTCCTGTACTCAAAAAAACAAAAAAACAAAACAAAACAAAAAGCCTACACACAACTGTCCTCCTTTCTAGAATACACTGGGATTAATTATTGTGAATCTCTGAGAGATTTTGTACATTTTCAAGTCTATTCTCAAGCCAAAGCTATCTGAAAGACTGCATTTTCTTATACAGATCTGCCAGAACCTTAAGACCTTTGGGTGAACATTTTCTTTGTGTCCCGCCACCATCACAGGTACAGTGGGGACATGGGAGAGGGCCTTCTGGGTGGCTGTACCCACACTGTGGAAGTCTCTCCCACAGGAGATTAAGTTGGCTGGTTACCCCCCAAAACATGAGTGACTCAGTGGTCCACCCGCAATGCTAGTACCATCTTGCAAAGTTGAAGAATTATTAGCTCAGATTAGAATGCCTGAGAGAGTAGAGTAACCTAACAAGATCTTTTACACTTATATTTACCAGTACTTCTTCAGGGAAGAACCAGCCAGAGATCCAAAATTAAGCTTAATTGTGTTTTATTGAGGGAATTAATTACAAACACAAGATCTAAACAGTCATGCAATCACACTAGGCTAACTGAAGGAAAAGGGAGAAAAGTTTCAGATAATGAGATTACAGGGTGCAGTGGGTGATATTTGCCAATCTAGAAGAGCCGCAAAGAAGAAGCAACATGGCTTGGAGTTGTGTTTAAGGACAGTACACAATCAGGAATCAGAGTAGCAAAGTAGTGGCCAGCAATCGCTGTACTGGACAAAACTAGGGGTTTATATAACTGATTTCTGCCTGGAGGACAAATGTGTGAATGGCTGTCCAGCTGAATAAACAATGGGGTTTGCAGAAGGGACAATGAGGTCCAGAGTGGGTTAATGGTCTTAGCGTTATGTGACAGAGGGATAATGGTCAGCCTGATAGCTTGGTGCTTGTCAGATAGGTTTTGGGACAAAGGAAGGGTTTGCTTGGTCGAAGGAAAATAAGTTAAGACTATCAGTAGTCTCAGTGGTGGTGGTGGTTTTGGTGGTGAGCAATATAGATGCTGCTGCTGCTGCTGATGATGATGATGATGATGATGAGAACAGCAACAATAGAAAAAATGGCATCTCATTCCTGTGATGGAAGTGAGATGTCTCAAGGAAGCTGGAGAATCTGTGACACTGTGTCAAGAAAGCCTATCTCAGAATTTCACCAATGATCAGGTTTCTTCACATCTCTAGCTAAAATTTTTGTAAGGGATTTATGGAGGAAAGAACTATTATAGAAGGCTTTAAGATTTAGATAAATATTCAGGGTGAGTTACCAGTGTTAAGGCATTGTAACACTGGCCACGTCCCACAGATTCATTTTCACAAGGCACCCCAGCAGTATGAATTAAGGTTAGTTATTTATTTTGGGGCCACCAAGGTCAAGATCTCAGACAATTCTTAGAAGTGCTAAATACGACCTCCTGTTCACCTTATTCTAAAGGAACTTTTGAAGTATCCCCAAGGTGTGAGTGGATAAGAAGCTTACTGATGATTCAGTAGTTAAAACTACCATCAGGAATTTGATATGCCTCCAAGGCATTATCTTTCTGCTTGAATTTGTTAGATTGGCATGAGCCTCCGTCAGTGGGTTAATTACAGTTGTGGAATATAGAGGGCCCAACTGCAGTGATGCAGAACCTTTGACATTTCTTCTGTCATTTCCCGAGGACAATTAATTTGCTTTATGGTGTTTGCCTTAGTCTATGGTTTATATTGACAAAGTTGAATTAAATATTAGACTTCCCTTGAAAAGGGATGTACCTGAACTCCATTTGTACAGCTTCTTTTTGGTGGGTAGAGAAGAGAGGCTAAGAAGCACAATATTCACACAACACTTAAAACACAGCTATATTTTCTGCCATGCTCCCTTCTTTTGGGAGATCTGTAGACATCTTGAAAAATCCAGATTGGACAAGACATATTCATAGTGCAAAGTTCTTGTAACCATGGCTTACTCTTGAGGCTTTCAACTGAAAGGAAATTCAGATAAAGCTGTACCTGCATACTAAATAAAATTTTCATCATTTTTTTCTTCTGAAATATGAAGTCTGAAGCCTAATTTAAAAAAAACAATACCACTGACTCCCTGAAAATCTGTTGTAGTTCGTTCTTTTTGTTTCTGAGGTAGAAAGGTTATATCACTATCTATTTAATCTCTGGGTTTGGGAAGATTCCTATTGTAGAAGTGAGGGACAAAATTACTGCTGCAGAGGAATGTACAAAGAGGGCCTTTGTGGGGAAAAGCTGGCCCAATTCTTTGAGTAAGGAACACAAGCAGGAGGAGCAGTGCAATCTTAACTTAAAGTTGTGCTGTGTGTAGAGGTAAGGGCTAGGAATAAATCACTTCTGCTGGCAGAAAAGTCTTTCTGCTGGTGAAATAGTTTTCTGTGGGCTGATTTCAAAGGTCTGACAGCATAGCAGTTTGCCCACAGATTAGCTCTGCTGGCTAAGGTCTTCCATGAGAAGAGAGTAAAACAGGGATGGGCTATGGGAGGAGTCAAACCATGCCAAATCCATAACTTGTCCAGTCAAGGGACACAAGCACAAAGCCAGCATGCAGTTAGTTCAGAGAAAGAACAGTCCTGAGTAATTTCCAACATCCTTAGGCTGGATGGCTGTGGATTCAGAAAAGCCTGATTGGTTGTGTATTGGCTTAGCTAGGTCATAGTCATCTTTAAAAGTTAGGATTGTGCTTGAATGATGATAGTGAGTTGGCAGTTATATGACTGCAGTTGGCATCTTGCTTGTCTCTGTCTAGTGTTGGAGAAAGAGATGGTGTCACAAAATACCCAAAACTAAGCCAGTGCCCTAACTTCTGCTGGTATTGGGACTGTGTCTCTGGGCTGGAGGAGGTTTGAACTGAATCTGGATTAATTCATCTCCTGCTTCACTTGCCCTGTCCCATTGCCCCCTTTCTTAGTTCTTCAATCAGCAGATCCCAGCCAGCAAAGCAGATACCGGCAGATTACTCTGTTTGCAGATCTCTGTGATCAGCTTATAGAAAGGGGTTCTGCCAGCACAGAAACAGCTCTACTAGAAGAAATCTGGGCTTAATCTTAATCTCTGTGGCTAGCACAATTTTGATTTAGGATTGCACTATAATTGTGATTAAGTGAAGATTCTTGTCTAAGAAGGAACTACTGTCCTTTCAACAGTTATTTAGAAGACTTTCTTTCTTTCTTTTTTTCTTTCTTTCTTATATTTGTATGCCACCTTTCTCCCAGAAGGAAACCCAAGGCAGCAGAATGAGACAAGTAATGTATTCTATCTTCATCTTCTCTTGATTGAAGTTTTAAAAGGTAGAGGAGCCCATTTTGTTCATGAATAGGCAGCAGCTCCAGGTACTGAATGCAAAATGCTTATGCTTTCCAAAACAATTTGACAAAACATAACTGACGTTACAAAGAGAAAAAGGAAAAAAAAAATTATCTCCTTGATATGGCAAAAGAGCAGGCAGATAGATTAAGTATGTTAGATGAATTATTCTTTCTGAATTGTTACCCTAAATCTAAATCCAAACTAGAAAGCTTAGCAACAGTACGCATGTAATCCCAGAAATTTTTCATTTTATCAATATCTCATGGTTCTAAAATAATCTCCATCAGGATTTTTTGTCCATAAGTCATTAGCTTTGTATGCACGTATAAAACCAAAAAGGAAAAGTTAGTTAAGATGCAGTCTCATCTGCTAAAAGGGAAGTGTAGTATTACTTAGATTTTGTGCTTTAAAATGCAGCTCTAGCTGGCTGCAGCCAAGAAGACATGAGATTGCCAAATGTTCTCCGTAAAGCAGATGGAGAGGTAACTAGCAATCTTGCTACAGTCATTTGGCTCAGTCTTCTGAGTATCCATAAAACACTCAGAGTTACTTTTCAAATTAACTTTATCACAGCATTGTATAAGACTACTCTTGAAGTTAATCAATGAACTCTGGCATTTTTTTTTCCTTTAGAAAACAGTATAAATAATTAACTCCCTGATTATGTTCTTGCATGTTTTATTTTTCAGGCATTTCATGTATAACAAACATGGTTAAGGAAATTTTCTCGGATGTTCAAGGACTATGATGTTTTCCCTTTCCCATCTCCAAGAAAATTTAAATATCCCATTAAAAACAGTAGGACTTATCTGCACTCTATATATTGAAAACAAGGCTTTCCTAAATTTTCTCAATTACATTAACATCCCTGCCTAACAATGTGAAGAGTTCTACATCTGGAACATGCCCTGGAAAATAATCTCTTCCATGAACTGAAAAAAAAATATTCTAGCAAAGAGGGAGGAACAAAATTGTGCTTTCTGGTCTGCAATATAGTCTTATTGCCTTCAGCCATTTGCTTTGCTAAATTGGTTATCTATCATTTGAATTTGGGAGGCATCTTTGAATAGTTGTCCTGGTCAGAGAGGTGGCTGAAATAACTTTTGCATGTTCTAATGTTCTATGCTTCAGAAACAATATTTCTCTGGGGTTAATGGGATATTGGTGGTAGAAGCTACTGAATGCAGAATGGGACATTGTCCCCGGAAGCCTATTAACATGGGTTCCAATTTTCGTCACACATGACCAAAATATATGCTAACTCAAAATGGTTGCTACCAGAAATTGCTCTCATGCAAATAGGGTTCTCAGCGGCTGAAGTGGCATTTGACATGGTTTTAAATGAGCTGACTGGACAGTAATTTATATGTCATGAAGGTTATCTTTTTGGAGGCTGGTGGCCTTGGAATAGTTACTTACCATGTCTTTTCCATAAGGAAAACCAGTTGACATGTTATCACAGGGCTTTTCCACATGGGGTTTTTGAAACGATGCAGTCCGTCCTCCAAGGAGGAGGTCTGCACCTCAGACCAGACTGGGTCGGACCTATTTAAGGTAGATCCGCACCTCAGAGTGGTCTGGAATGACCCCAAGTGGTCCTCCAGTGTGCTTTTGAAAGACCTGTTTTTCCCGGTCTTTCAAAAGCATGTAGCGCGCCACTGCGAGCCTGCTCCCATATGCAGATTTGCAGGCTCACACTAATGCGAGCCTGCAATCTGCCTGGGGGCGGGCTTTAGGCTGGTGAGCTTCAGTGGTTGGTCGAGACCCTCGAGACCCTCGACCAACTGGAAGCCGCCATTTGGGACACCAGAGCAGTGCGTATTGACGACCACACACTGCTCCGGAGCACCGTGGACCAGACTGGGGAGCCGAAAGGTCCAGTGAGTAGCAGTGCGGGGCGATTCCCTTGCCTGGTGTGGAAAAGGCCACAGCCACTAAGTTTTGGTTCCTGTTTTAGAAACCATTAAATTTCAGTGTGGGCCAATTTTTAAAATGTCTTTCATTTGTGCATGTATTTAACTTGTTATGTAGCAATATGAAAGAGACCAGATGAAATGTTTTGCAAGAACACACGTGCTACTTCTTTCAGACTAATTTTATTGTTGCATGCTGCAGGCAGGAGCACATTGATCTCTCAAAGTGTAGACAATTTCTACTACATTTTTTAAAAAGCTAAAAATAAGAAAGATAGTGAAGGAAATAAAAACAAATGCAATACAGTACAACCATTGAGAAGATTATTGACCTGAATGAAACTAGATGAACTAGAAAATGCATTTTCTATTTGTCCCAAGTTGTAACTTTTCATTATTGGTTTGTGTGATGTTTTCTTTGGGGGAAAAATCATTCTTCAGAGCATATTTAGTACAGGAAATCAGACTCATTTACTTTATGGATCTAGGGAGTTTTATATGCCTCCACAGAGGCAATGCATTTGATTTTGTTAGGTAGAATAGCAAACAAAATAGTAAACCTAGTGAGAGTAGCCTTAATCAGGTCTAAATTGAACTAGTTTTGTGGAAGTGAGCCCAGTCACAGTCCAGAGCAAAGGCCCTAGTGCTATGGCTGCCGGACCTATTTATATTTGTACTCTGTTTACGGTTTCTCCAAAGAGTTGTTTCCAAGTGTTACTTCTTTTAGGCCTTATTTTGGGCAGAGGATTTGTAGCTTCCCATGCTTCCTGGGTTCAATGAATTAGCCTGGAAAACAGAGTAAACTATGGCCAAGATCCTACTCAGTGCTTGAGGAAAATAAAACTCCACAAAGGTAGCCCGGTGCCTCCTGTCTCCAAGCCTTGAAGTGTTTCAAGGTGCTGGAGGAATCTGCAGGAAGCTCCAGGCAGTGCTAGTGTCACCTGAGATTACACAGACACATGCCATTTAAAAAAATGTTGTGGAAGGACCTACTTAATAACTTCTCCCTCCACCCCCCCCCCAAAAGGCAGCTTCCAAGAGCTGAGCACACCTCCATGGCCATTTTATCACTAGATGCACCTTTGTGGAGGAAGATGCAAGTCAACAAATTAGAGGAGAGAGCTGGGCTCAGGTGAGTATGTGCATACAGTATGGCCTCTTCTGGTGTGACATCTGCATACAAAAATGTGAGGTCGTGCAAAGCATCACTTCCATTATAGACAATGGGCATGCGCCCAGGTGGGGATAGGGTCATCCACATTGCATCCATTAACTACAATGGAACATGATTCACAGGTTTTGTTTTACATGGGTTTTCCTGGGCCTTCCATTTATGGAGGGCACACTGTAATCACTGAAGAGCCAGAAGGGCAATGTTAGCTGCCTAAATCATAAAAGGACTTTAAGGGTTAAGTCTGCTTCCTGATCCTTGGTCACTTCTCCTGGAGACAAGCCATCTTCAACCTTTAAATTTTGTGCACATAAGCAAAATGCTTCTTCAGAGAAAGAGAATTATAGTTGCTTTTTTAGAAGACACAGAAAGTGACTTTTCAAAAGCTGCAAACAGTGGTCATCTTATTACTAAATGTGATGCATCATTAGTTCATCCCTAGCTATGAACAGAATTACAAATGTTTAAAGTAACTCTTTTTATAAAATTAAATTCATACTCTTAACTTTGGGGAGTATTCTTGAAAGATATTATATCCATCACTTTTATTAATGGTGTGGCTCTTCCACTTCCTTCAGGTTCTTCTGCTTTCCCCCCTGCTTTTTTCAGTGCATTTCAAAGTGCTGTGTAATATAATATAATTTTCCCACACATCACATTCTGCTTTTGAAAGCAGAAGAGCAGGCCTTGACCTGTCTGGCTTGTTTTCTAGGGGTGTATGTGCAGGCTCTTGTTGTGTGCCTTCAAATCATTTCCAACTGGCAACCTAAGGCAAACCTATCACAGGGGTTTCTTGTCAAGATTTGTTCAGAGGGAGGTTGCCTTTGACTTCTTCTGAGACTGAGAGAGAGTGACTTGTCTGAGGTCACCCAGTGACTTTCCTTGGGTGAGTGGGGATTTGAAACCTGATCTCCCAGTGTCCTAGTCCAACAATGAAACTGCTACACCAAACCGGCTGCCATGCACTTCACTTTAAGTATATTAATTCTGTAGCACCTTTAATGTGAACAGAGTTCTTTTCCTGTGCCTTGATGCACCAAAGACAGTACAGAGATAGGAAAGTGTTCTCCTTTCCAGATTGCCCCATGTGGTCTAAAAGGTGCTATATGGGTAAAATAAAATGCTATATATAGTGTGCATGTTCATCCTCAGTGATCTATGCTCCTCCCAACTGATAGTTGGAATGCAAGCTTGACTTTGGGAGAGGTATGGGAACTAAGGAACAGTTGATCAGTCCTAGGCCCTTTCCGCACCGGGCTATTAAAACTGCGCAGAGCGACCTCTGATGGAAGTCTTCTGCACCGTGGAGTGGACTGGGTTGGACTACTTTTTGTAGTTCTGCACCTCAGTCTGCTCTGGAGTGACTGGAACTGGTCACGCAGAGTGCTTTTTAAAAACTTCTTTTAAGTGGTTTTTCAAAAGCACGGAATGCGCGACCCCGTGTCATTCCGTTGCCGCGCTCCGGTGCAGATTTGCAGGCACACACTAGTGCATGCCTGCAGATCTGCCAGGGATGGGCTTTAGGCTAGCGAGCTTCTCCAGTTGGTGGAGAGCCTCCACCAACTGAGAGCTTCCACCAACTGAGAGCCTCCACCAACTGGAAGCCACCATTTTGGACACTGGAGCAGTGCAGAGCAACAAGCTTGCACTGCTCCTCATCCCAACGGACTTGATCAGACGGAGAAGAAATCCAGTGAGTCCTGTTTCTGCCCGATTCATGCCCCATGTGCGGAAAGGGCCCTAGTTAAGCCGATGATTCTGATAATCTCTTCCTAGAGCTTGGAATATAATGCATTTGAGTTAGTTGCAATTTTCTTTTAAGCCAACAACATGTTACATATTACACGCTATTTCAGTATAAAAATGCCATATAATATCATCCAAATAATACCTGAAAAAGATGTTTGAAAAAATAGCAAGTAAACATTATTCATTATGCCAAAACCACGATCATACAGGCTGTTATGTAACTTTACTATTACAAGTTAAAAAGTTACTTTGTAAAAAAAAGTTAGATCTCTGTTGCTCAAAATAGTAACATGTTATGGTTATTAATGTCATTCTTTGTTTCTTTCAAACATTTTCTTTTATATATATTCAAATTTAACAGATTCCCACATGCCACAATGTAAAAAGATAACTATTACATGCAGAATTGCTTTATCTTTTTTTTTTCATAAATTATTTTCACTACAGACTCCTCCCCTCACCCTCACCCCACAATTTTACAGAGCAAGAAAGTAAAAGAGTTGCTTGAGCTTATGAAAAGAGCCTATAACAGATTTGCTGATTCTACCAGGCTCAAAGAAAATGCTTCTCTGTCTGGATAGAAGCACAACTGTGTTCTTGAGGTTAAATCTGTTCAGGGCATTGCTGGGTCAGCCGCCACATCACAGTGACCACTGGAGCATTTAAAAAGTGATATTGTATCCACCTAGAATTATGACCTGAAGCTGTTGTTACCTGAGGCTTGTAATCTTGGTGGTATATCTTTAAAGAATGGCTAAAACATAAAACCCTTAAACAAAATCTAATAAAAAAAAATCCCTCTTTGGGGAGCTCCCTAGAAACTCTGTATTATTGAGTAGATTGGTTGCTATATCCAGAGTTTCTAAAAGAAAGTGACTCCTTTGATAGGTTTATTATATGTTTCTAAGCTAAAATGCAATGGGGAGAATAGTGATTTAGTGGCCCAGCAATTGTTTACTGACTATACTTCACATTCGACCAGGCAGTTCAACCCTATTTCTCACCTGTGACTTCAGCCTCTAAATTATAATCTTGCTGGCACAATCATTATATTATTATTTTTTTATTGCTCTCTGTGTACAGCTCAGGCTGTCCTTGAGCAGGTGCTTTGTATTTGTTACCATCTCCTGGGAGAGGATGCATTGGCTTGTGGTACTTCACAGTATGCTCACTGAAAAATCAGTCTTCCTTGTGTGCCCTCTATAAACGAGGATGCTGCTATGCTGCTTCCCCCATTTCCATTTCTCATGGTCTATGGTAGGATGAATTTATTTAACACTGTGTGCTTAGAGCATCAGAAGAGGCAGACTTTTGCTGTTATTGTCAATTGCCATCAAGTTGGTTCTTGCTTATGGTGGCCCTCCCTCACTCTCAAAAATGTCCTCATTTGTCAGGTTGTCCCAATTAATCCCCTGTCATCCTGCTTTTTCAGCTGCTTTTAAAGTGACCCAGTTTCTTTCTCCTCCTTCCACCTTTCCACTTTATCCTCAGCTTGCTTCAGTTGCTGCAAACTGAGTTCAAAGTGCAAAAGTAGTTTCTATTCCTTTTATTCAGCAGGGGGAGATGAGAGGGAGCAGCAAAGTCTTGCCATTCTCAGTAGACTTAGGCAAAATTGAATTGCAGCCTCTTGACCACATTTGGATATTGCTTATCCACTTGTGTCCCAGTTTTAATCTGTGAAATGTTGGAGGGTTTGCCCTCTGAATGAGAGACTTGGTGGTTTATTACCAACCCTGCAAGGTCTTATACATTCAGTGTCATGGGCCCTTTCTGCACCTTACCATTTCTTGTTGTTGTCCTATTGAAATCTCAAGAGTGCCACAGTTAGAATGGGAATGCAACCCAAACACTCCCCTACCCTACCTTCCACACCCAGCAGGCTGCCTGTGGAAGGGTAGCATGAGGGTTGTGCTCCTTTTTTCCACAGTGCAGCCAGCCACTTCCCATGCTGCACTGAGGAAGAAAGTGTTTAGATCACACTTTCACCATTACTGTATGGCCACCAGAGATGAGAGTGTTGAGCGATTGGGGACCATTACCAATTTTTATTTGGTAATGGAATATTCCAAAATTGTGACTGGTAGGGACACCTTGGCAGCAGGATCATGACAACATTGTGTGGACTCAGACCGGAAGCAACACTTCCCCACAGAGGGACAGCGACACCATGTGGAAATGGCCATGTCTTCCTTAATTGACTTTATCCACCTGTAATGTGGTCTTCCTTTTTTTTTTCCTAGAATCAAACTGGGATGATGCAAAATATGGTTATTTTTTGTGGCAGAGGGAATGTCTGCAAGTACTGACATGGGATGTGGGGAAACACTAGGTCATGAAACTTCACTAATCAGAAGTAGTGATTGAATGAGTTGTGTTCCTTCAAACTGGCATGGGGAACCAGATTTGGTAATGTAGTTCCTCGTTTTTCAAACAATATTAACAGTAATAGCATTTAGTTGAAATAACAACAACAACAACCCTCATCACAGTAGAAATGAGGAAAGGTTGCAACTTTCCTCTCAATATGTTAGATCTTTTAATTTTTAAATGCAAGGATTTTGATATGAAAAGCATACAGAGATAGCATCCCATTCCTATCAAAGATAGCATCCAACTGCAGGTCTGGTATCAGATTGCCAAAACCTTCTGGGGAGCCCACTGCCCCTCTCACTCCTTATCTTGAGATGGGTGGGGGCAGCAGCTCAGGAATAGAGGACACGTGGTTGTATGTCCCAGTTAATTCTGCTGCAGAAGCCATGGTGGACCACTGTGCAAACCCAAATGAGAGATGGGCCAAGGATGAATTATGGGGTAATTAAAATGGCAGGTGCAGACAATTTTACCTACCAGCAAGACCTTTTTCTCCTTTACTGTTGTCACTCATTTCCCTCATGGCAAGGGAGGCTGCTGACTCCTCTGCCTCTTCCACCATCCAAGCAAGCAGCTTTCCTGTTACTTCCCCTATTTCATAATGGGGAGGACCCACCACTGACTGAGAATCACCTGTGGAGGCATTGCTCAAGGCCCTACCAAATCTGACACTGATATAGGATGCAATGAAGTTCAGTGTTCTCCATAATTACCTAACGTAAGTGTCAATGAACCCAGCGGGATGAACTTTACAATAAATACACATAGGGGCTGGTTGTATAAGGTAATAAGCCATACGAAAAGAAAGCTAAGATATGTTTTATAAAATGTTAAGGAAGAAAACACCAATTTCTTTATACCATTTACAGCCATTTTAAACAACCAATATGTACCACTTTGCACAGCAGATAAAGAGCTTTGCAGCAACATCTTGGTGGAAATGACTAAAGAGGTTTTTTTTAAGTATTTTCATTTCTTAATTATTGTTTCCTTTGCAGCCCACACTTTATTTCACCTACTCTGTATATCCTACAGGACTTTTAGGGAGTTTGAAAGCTGCATTTTTGCCTTGTAGAGGATGCATGCTAATTGCTAGTTTGACAGCATATAATAGCACAAGAGCATCAGTGAATAGAAAAAAGGAGCAGAATATGCAATTATTTTATAAAAAGGGTTTCTTTCCTTGAGGGAGAAATCTGTGCACCTACCATCTGTGACAAAAGATATGTTGAGCTCAGTATGTGAATTACTCTGCACTTTGTGTTTATGGAATGGCTTCAACTTGAAATGACATTAAGTAATTTTGATACGGGGGAGGGGTAGGGAAAAAGTAACAAGCAGATTTAATACTGTATGCATTAAATGTACAGTAAAACTCTAGTTTGTTCTGATGTATTGGGTTGGAAATTGTGTGGATCTGCAGATGTTGGTTGGTTGAAGTTCTCAGCAGCTATGGACAATGTTAAGAAATAATGGGAAGCTGCCATTCAACAGTATCTGGAAGGCCTCAGAGTTTCCATCCATGTGTTAATGAATCATACTAGCAAATACAACAGTGACATGGCTTGTCTTCTTGGCTACATAAAATAATTTTTTGAATTCCACAGGACACAGTTGAATGGATACATCCACATAAACTTGTAAGGGTCCCAGCTATTTTGTCTCCTTCCCTACACTGTAGCCTCACTGTCAGTGTATGTTTGCTTAATTATTATAGGTGTATCGGTATGCATTTTACTTTGTGAAAGAATAACAAAAATAAAGCTCCCTGCCCTGAGGATTTTGCAATCTAAATGGTTCAACAAAGAGGGAAAGGGGGGGAAATGTGGAAGCAATGGTAAATAAGAAATGAAATATCAGCTTGATTGTACATCATAATTAGAATAGACCTGCTAAAATCAACGGCACTGACATTAGTTATGACTTACTGACCTAACTGATTTCAAGGTCTACTCTAAGCAGTCTGACTCAAAGGGACTTTCTGCACTATACTGTTATAGTGCTATTATTCCACTTCCAACATCCTCTTGAATTCTGAGGTTTGTAGTTTACTGATGCCAAAGAGCTCTCTGGCTGGGAATTCTAAATGCCTAAACTGCAAACCCCAGGATTCCATAGAATGTTGGAAGTGGGATAATAGCACTATAACAATGTAGAGCAGAAAGGCCCAAAGATGTGCCAGCTATAGGTATTTGAATTAGATCCAAATTCGTCTGCCAGCAGATCACAGAGATTTGCAGAGAGAACAATCTTCTGGAAAAGGGACAGGGTAAGGAGGTTCCAAGTTACACCAGATCTAACCCTCCTTCATCCTAGAAACACATAGCCACAGTGCTAGCAAAAATTTAGAACAGGGTGAGATCACTTCTCAGTAATTTTCAACACTCTTTTAAGTCTGGTGTAAACTCAGTTGGTCCTTGTCCGTAGAATGTGGTCTAAGTCTTGATGCATGCCTATGAATTTTGTTCAATATAGTATCACCATTGCAAGAGGATAGTGCTGAATAATTCAGGATAAGGTGGGTTTTCAATATAGATGTTGAAGGAGATGGACAGTATCATAAAGGTATCATTTTCAGGCAGACTGTTCCAGAAATAAAGGACAGCAAAGAAGGCAGAGTTGGAGTTGTGGAGTTCTTGAGCAAACTGGAAATCATTGGATTACTAAGGGTGGAGCTGGTGTAATAAAAGTCAGAGCAAGTGCAGAGAGATAGGGAGTCTATCAGACAGAAAACCTAACTCTGTAGGCAAGGATAAGGAGTTTGGTTCACATCAGAGAGGAGATAAGAAAGCTAGTGTGGGGATTTAAGGAGGACTGCAGCATGGAACAACAAAGTGGCAAATTATTTTACTGTCAGAGTTCTGCATAGTGTGATGCCAAGAAAGACCTGAAAGAAAAAAGGTACAATAGTCAAGGCAGAAGGTAGGCAGAGTGTTTTTTGCTGACAGGAAGGTAGGGAGGAAGACCACATTTTCATAGTATTACAAAAGTAAAAAAGGCAACAACCTGGTGACAGACTGTTTTTTTTTTTTTTAGAACAGGTGGAATTGTAACAGAAGACAAAGCCTGGGGTCTGTTAGAAAGTTCAACTGTTATCCTAGCACTACTTTCTTATAATGGAGTAATTTTCATTGTCTCTTTGTTTCTCCTTCTCTTCATTTTCTCTGTCAAGTCCCCTTTCTGTTTTTCACTCCTCTCCTTCTCCACTAGGTCACATTCATTCTTTGGAAATCCCATGGCTTCTTCTGAAAATAAAGGACTTAAACAGCAAATCAAGTAATACAATTCAGTCAATCAAACTGGCTCAGCTATAAATCTTAAGAACAACAAATTAATCTCTAATTTCTAATGGTCAGCTTTAATGAATCAAAGTTTAAATGTATTGTGGCCATGTCTACTTTCAAGTATACTGAGAACTTTATTGTGTGCCCTCGGTATCTAGTAGGGTTGGTTCCAGGATCCCCTATAGATACCAAAAGTTATGGATGCTCAAGTCCCCTTATGTACAATGGTGTAGTAAAACGATTCTCTTATATAAAATGACAGAGTCAAAGATGGCAGAGTCAAAGTTTGCTTTGGGCATTTTTTTAAAAATATTTTCAAGCCATGGCTGGTTGGATCCATGAATAAAAAACCCACAGATATAGAGAGTTGGCTGTATTTGGAAGGCATAGTGGGGATCTTTGATATAGGATGGGCTAGACCTGTTACTATATACCTTCAAACCATAGCTGCCAAATTTCACTTTATGTAGGCGGTTGCAGTCTGAGTTGTGTTCAGCAGAATACTGTGGACTGGATTCTTCTACAAGTCAAATCAGCAGCTCTCTACTGCAATTCTCTGTAACTCTGGAAGTCTGCTTTAGATTTTTGGGAGGCTTCAGAATAGTTTAGGACTACAGGAAACAGAAGGGATCAGCAAACACAGTTTGCTTCCATATCCTACTTAATCTAGTTCACAGAACAGGAACCTCCACTAGACCCAAAGTACTTCCACATCTAAAAGGAGCACTTCCACTCATAGAATGGTGGATTGGGACCCAACACAGGAAATCTAGTGTTTTAAATGTCTTTACTCTTTTTAGTTTGATTTTCTTTCTTTCTTTCTTTCTTTCTTTCTTTCTTTCTTTCTTTCTTTCTTTCTTTCTTTCTTGTTCTTTTTTTTTTTTCATTAGAAAATGAATTGCCCCACAAATAGCATTTGCAATTACAAAGTAATGGAAAATACTCAGAAAGTGTTAATAATTAATCAATTTGGTATAAATGAACCTGAGTATTCACCTATTTTTAGCAGCTACAGTATACCATGTCCACACCATGTCTAGACCAGCATACTTTACAAGAACCCCAGCAAATTGAGGTGTTAACAAGTAGTCCACCTAACCACTGACTATCACCTGCCCTAGTTTTATGCTACTATTAAAGGTTTTCCTAGAATATCTAATTTTGTTGAGAATATAGCTATTTTTCTCCTTTTCCGAAAAGAGACTCAAGTGACACCATGAGAAGGATCAAAGTTGTCATCTCTATTGACAGAGGATATGAGCCATACATGCCTCATGTAGTTCAGGGACAACATTAACCTTTTTGACTCCTGTGTCACAACCTTTAAGAGCTCAACTTTGTTTGTATGATTCCTGTTCTTTGGGTTTGTTTTCAAGGAACAGAAATAAACCTGCAGAGTAGAATTATCGCCAAGGTAAATTAGTGAGAGTTTAAGCACGGAAAGAAACAATAGAACAATGAAACATAAGATTAATGTGATTTTTTTTGGGGGGGGAGGGAAATGTGAGAAATGTATTTAAGGTATTTATTCTTAAGTATTCTTAAGGGATGTTCATTATTCTATTAATGGTAGAGAATGAGCATTGATGAGCAAAGATGATTTGTGTGTGTATATGAAAGCATTTTTAAGGATCTCAAAATCTATAGTAATTTTTATAGATTGTGTATGTTTTATAGGTTCATATCCTAATGTAGTGCTAATCTCTCAACACAGTTAACAACATTTAAAATAAAATTTAGTACTAGCTCACCCAACTGAGATGGGATAGGAAGTCACTTTTTGCTTGTCTTAGATGTGTCGTAGATGTGTTGTAAGGTTTGTAATCAGAAAAGAAATACTGAAACAAATAGTAATCTAAAGAATTGTGGTGTTTTTTATGTATAGTCTTGCTGCTATATCTTTTTGCTGTTTTTGTTGTTGTTTTGCTGTTTTTTCTTTTTATTCTTTCGTTCTTTATCTCTTCACTATCTATAATTTTGTACTGACTCTGTGTTTGATGCACACTTCATAGTTTATGTATATTATATATGTTGTATAATATTTTGTTATATGTATATGTGTTTTTGTGTTTTTATGTTTTTTAAAAAATATTTCAATAAACTTTATTAAATTTGAAAAAAAAAAGTCAAAGACAAGCATCCTGAGAATTGTGGCAAACAACAGATTAGAAACAAAAGCAAATGTGTGCAAGAATTCTCAAGGCTAAGTAACAAAACAGAAACATGAAATTTTATTAAGGTCTCATAAGAACAAACCGGATTTCATTGCACACTGAAAAGAAAGTAAGTGAGCCCCTGGTTCAAGTAACTCAGAAGGAAATTCCACACCTTGGACCCTGCCAACTTTGACAGCCAGCATCCTGTAATGGTTTGAACATTAGACTACAGCCATTTCTGCACTACACTGTTATAGTGCTATTATTCCACTTTCAACATTCTATGGAATCCTGGGGTTTGTAGTTTGGGAAAGGGTATTTAGTATTCTCAGCCGGAGATCTCTTTGGTTTCAGTAAGCTACAAACCCCAGAATTCCACAGGATGTTACAAGTAGAATAATAGCACTATAACAATGTAGGGTGGAAATGACCTATGATTTTGGAAGCTAGAGTTTGCATCCCCAGTCAGCTATGGAAACAAATGCGGTGATCTTGGGCAAATCACACTCTCTCAACTGCAGAAGAAGGCAAAGACAAATTACCTCTGAACAAATCCTGCCAAGAAAACCCCATAGTAGGGTCCCCTTAGGGTCACATAAATTTAGAAACAACTTCAAGGCACACAAGCCAAGAGCTTTGGTAAACTTGGCAAGTGTTTGCTGCCTATTCATTTCTCTTCATACATTTGTGGCAGGTATATCAGGAACAATTATCAGAGTTTTGTTAGGGCTGCAGTCCTATCTTATGGAAATAAATTGTGCTTTCTCACTTGTACTGCCCAATACATTTTGGGTCATAAAGCCTAGACTCTAAAGTCTGATCTACTAAGCTACATTTTGTGTTAAATGCATAGCATAAAGTTAACAATCCTCTTCTTTTCTATATTTATGTAAGTGTCTCTGGTCCTGCTTAGAATCTGGATCGTCATACACAAGTGTGGGAGGGAGGGTTGAAACCTTTTCCCCATACAGATTTTAGTCCAGACTTGACACAAACATATCCCATTGGGCTATAAAATGGTAGGAGCTCCACTTAGTACCAACATATTGTGTACATCAGTCTTTACATGCTCACATTTCTTTCTCCAGTACTTTATTTTACCAGAAAGATTAACTCTCTCTATACTGTTGCCATTCTTTGGACAAGCTGAATATCTGTCTTGAACCTGGTGGGATAAAGAATTTGAGTTCAGAAATAAAAATATAATTGAATATCGCATCTAGTATTTATTCTTCCCCATTCTGTCATCTGCTTTCATTCATACTATTTTCGCTGACCCAGAGTGACATGTTGGTTTCTTGTTGACTTGGCTTTATTTAGTACTGTTGTTCTCTTTTGTATAATCTCTTGTACTTCTTTTTGTTAAGTTTTGTATTCTGGCATCAGCATTACCATATTTTGCTGATGTATACGACTTACTTTTCCCCAAAAAAATATTTATACACCGGCAAATAGTATTTGCCAGCGCATAGATGGGAGTCTGACTTATTTCAAAGTTGTTTAGCTCCTAATAGATGTTAAATGTGATTTTAAGCATGTTTATTCAGAAGTAAAAACATTTGCCTTGAATAAGACTGAATAGAAATAGGGATAGAAATGCAACAGTAGGCTTTTTTTAATGGTGGATTGCTACCATTGCAAGATAGTGCAAGCCTAAAATCCTTTATTAAGAGTAATTCCCCCTCTGTGTAGTTCAAGGTAAACATACAAACAGACAAACTGAATGGCTTAATCTAGTTTATTATAGCTTTATTTTCATTTTCTGCTTTTACACTGCTTTTTGGCTTACAGGCTTAAGTACAGTTACTGACTCATTTGGATTTACTTCAAAAAGGAAGCAAACATGGTTATGATTAAGGTCTCAAAACAAAACGAATCCATGAAAACTATAATTTTACCCAAATCCCCTAACACTTAAATGAGGCATGAATGAAGAATGCTGAACCAAACAGTGCATGTCTAAGGCTCCCCCTAATTGCCACCAAATGCATGGTTGGCAGCAACACGGGCAATGAACACATTGGTAACAGCAGGACTAGCTCGCATGAACTTGTGACTACCTTCTACTTGCTTTTATGCAGTCGCAAGAATTGGCTTTGCTCTTATACTCGAACTATTTATATACATATTATTATTAAAGGAGAAGAAAAGCATCTTTCAATGAAATATACATTGATGTTTTTCATTTGAATTTCAAATCGGGGTAGGGGTGCAACAAGGTCATGTGTCATGTGCAGATGGAATTGCTCTAAATGGAAAGGTTATCACATCAATCCATTTTCCATCTTAATCTTTCGCTTTTGATCTCTGCTTGCCATTTTTCAATTCAGGTTACTTGATAATTTGTTCAGAGTTATGACTTTCCAAAAGCATCTTTTCAAGTAAGAGTCTCATCACCAATAGTCAGTGGAAGTTTTACCAGCAGACAATGAATCACAGGTACAGTTCATGGCTTGTGGAATCTTTTCCTATGCATCCAGGGAGAAACTAGTCATTCAACAGTTATATGAAACTGGAAACTTGGACTTCATTATCTAAACAAAGCAAGATGGAAAACCACATTTTGGAAAGGAGAAGCAGTGGGATGGGAAAGGATATTTAACTACTATCCCAACCACTTTTTCCTTCACTCACCTTCCTCACAGGGGTGGAGTAAGATAGTACATATTCCTCTCTCTGTCTCTTTTCTCCAATAGTCCTGGGTTTAGGAGAGGCATCTGGACAAGGTGAGCTTAGTGGTATTCTTCATGAGATTCCCACCTTTCCTTAGGGTTTCCACCCCCCCTTCCTTATTGCTATTTAGTTACCTTTCCTATTGGCCTTAATTGGCTCACCAGGAAGAGAGGATAAAGTTCTAGGGTTGTTAGGTTAGCAGCATTCAGTTCTCTGAATTTCAGGACCAAAACCTGAGCGCTCTCACTTGTAGAGTCCTGTGGCTTGTGTGGGAGCTTCTTGGATTACCTTCCAATAATGTCTGGCTGGGAAGCAACACAAGTATTTAGATTTCTCTTGGGACTGAGGTGTTTCACCCTAGGAAAGGAATGACACCTGACCTCAGCTGGACCTCCATCAGGTTGCTCCATCCTCATGCTCCATTTCCAGGCCAACACAGAATACTTTCACCTGCAGCTCAATGTTTTGATTGGATAATATCCTTGTCTTCTGTGCTTGAGGCCTAGCTTGCTTCTCTGTACACAATGTGACTGATTATGATAGATGATATGAAGTTCTAGGACAGGGAGTTGAATGGTAACTATATTGACATTGAAAATGACAGATGTAGTAAATCCAAAGATGTTTGTTAATTATGAATGTCAAATGAAACATGATGGGGGGAGGGAGAGATAAAGGTACTTAGAACCATATGCATCTCCCACAATAACGTTGGTTGGTTTCCCTTCAATTCCATTTACTTCAAAAAATTTTCAGGCACTCAGAGAAAGCACAAAAGGAAAGATAGGCTTGCAGGAAGCTTTGTAGCAAAAAAGGACAAATCTTTAAAGCATGTACACACATACCTGTCCACTTGATATTGTCAGTGCAATTAAATTAAATTTTACCTGAGAAAACATCACTAAGCTTTCAATGAGTGAAATTTAATATAGAGAGTAGGGGTTTTAACATCAAACAAGCAAAAATACATTGATTTGCCCAAATCTGCTGAATCTTTAAACCCTTCAATGTTTCTTCTTTTTCTTCTTCTTCTTCTTCTTTTTCCTGAAGACACATTAGCTTGCCTCAAGCCAAATAATCATCTCTCATAATAGCTGGATCAAGGCTGGCAAAGACCTAAAGCTGTAATCACTCAAAATATCCCTAGGTTCCAGAAACTGCTTCTGTTATCTTTTTGTTTGTGACACAGAAATATCATTATGAAAGGTATGGCAATGGGACAGAGGCTTTGCAGTTCCTCCACCCCCAATTACTCCATCCTTTAATTCATTCCTTTGATTTCTATCCCAACTTTTCAACCAAAAAACAAAGTCTCCAAGAAGACTGAACTGAGTAACCTACCAGTGAAAACAGCTTCTGGGCCAAACTAGACAAGACATTTGTCATGCAGTTTGATGTGTAACAAGCTGTTGTTAAACAAACAGCTCAGAGGGTGAAGATAGGGACTTAGAATAGGATTGCATTATGTCTGTGTGTGTGTGTGTGTGTGTAAGACATTGTCTCCTGCCATCATCCAACCTTTATCCCCATCACCATTACACAGATGTTATTAGGTAAAATCTCTCATTGGTTCCAATAAAAATAATGTATAAAGCAAACAAAAACTACTTGATTTGACATCTATGCTGACATACTGCCATACTGAAATGTGTACAATCTCCTAAACATTTTTTTTTCCTCATGGAAGACACTTCTATTTGTCTGAAACAAGAGATTTCAAAGTTTGAAGATGCTTTTGTGCAAGTAACTACTTGACAGGTATGCTGGAAGAAGTGGTGTGGTGCCTCTGCAGTCCCTTCCATGATCTGCCAAAACAGTTAAAGACTGGCATTTGTTTTTTGTTAGAATGAAGCAATCACTAGGGACATATGTCAGCCACTTTAAGCAGTATTTATATAGTTCTTCATCTAGCTAATGGCTATAAGTATACCAAAGTTGATGTGTCCTGTGATCAAGTTGTTCCATCCCACCTTTGACTTCACCCGCTACCATTCGTAGCACCGAGTAAACTCAAAACATCATGGTGTAACACATTTTGTTTTTGGCAGGCAGAGAGAAGGAGGCAGTATAGAGTTTCTCATTTCTGTGGCAATTTGAGTCATGTTTCTTGTAACTTGTAGTTTGCCCTCTGTTTTATCCTTTCATTTCAAAAAAGGATGCACTTTCCAAAATCACATTTAAAGATCTCTAGACCGTTACAGTATTACATTTTCTTAAAATATAGTAAATCAATTGACTTGTGGTGCTACCATAAAGTGTAAATGAAGATACAATCTCTTCACAGTCCCATTTTTTAAAAAAGTACTCTGCTCATTTTGTAGTTTATTACACATTATAACACATCATATATTTATTACACATTTTGGAGCATCACATACACATACTGTGTCCAGCATCAATGCACCTATGAATCTATTTTTCTTATGATACCTAGTCTGGCAAAAACTTTTGTCTAAATTTTACTCTGATCCCAAGAATAGTGTTCAATCAACAGACCTTAAATAAATGCTTATTTACCTAGTTTCCATTGATTCAGTCGGTCCACTCCAGTTGGGATTAACAACCTCTTTTTTATTCACCTTGTCATAATTTGAAGGCTTTCAAAAGGTTTTCAATCAGTGTTACTTTAGCATTCTATTGGGAGAAAGAAAGGATATCAATCAAACAAACCAACAAACAGTTGGATTTAGGTCTTTTTTTTTTTTAACAACACAGAACCCTTCCTTATTCTTTTTAAGTGCACCATCTTGTTCATATGAGATTTTGGGTTGTTTTTCCCCCATAACACCTCATTTCAGTCCCAACTATGAATCAGAAGGAAAAAAAAACAAAAACCTTTCACTTTCTGATTGGCAAATTTTACTAAAACGCTGAGAAACATAAAAACTAACAAAATAATTTCATTTCTCCAAGAGAAATAGGCTATCCAGACACAAAGCAAACTAAGCAATGAACTAAAATATTTTATAAAGCATGTATATGGAGGGGAACATTCTCATTTCAAGCCCATTGTTTTCAGTTTGGATTTGGTTAATCCTTCTCTAACTTTATTATTATGAAAACTTACAGAAATTTCAAAGATTGAGGAAACAAAACAAAAAAGAAAAGAAAAAAGCAGAAAGAAAAGGAAAAAAAGAAAGGAAAAGAAAAAAGAAAGGAAAAGAAAAGAAAAAATGATTTCTAATCTTCCTCTTGACAGCTATACATGAATACAATTCTGCATGCCTTTCTATCCTGAATTGCAATTTATTTTCTTCTTTTTACAACCCATCCTCTCTAATCATCAAAACCACAAGTTACCAGTTCATTTCATTTCATTTTTTCTGAAAAAAAATCAACAAAAAGTTTCAAATCATTAAGAAATCTCAACCTTTCTCTAATCCAACAAATCAGTTTATTCATTTCTGCTGTTCTTTAATTTATAATTAATTCTTGGCTTCTTCCTTGCAGACTTATGTAGCTTACCCTGCCATTGCTTAAATGGTACATCAAATGTCAAAGCAATAGTAACATCTTTCTTGGAAAGACCTTTTTCCATCAAAAAAATTCTCCCTAATACAATCTCTCCCCTCCGAACATATCCACCTTAGTTCCACTCCATAATTTAACATAATTATTTTGAGACCCCAAGCAATCCACATTCATCTGAATAACCCCATGTTAGCTTTCTCATCCATTTTAAGAACTACTTCATCCATCAACTCAACTTGATCCTTTAGGTTCATATTTTCCGTTAACACAGAGTCTATTAGTCCACCAAAACCTTTTAAGGTTATCAAATCAACCTGTTCTTTTTCCATCCCTTTGTCCATTGTTTCAGCTTTAGTTTCCAAAACTTTCCCTTCCCCATGACTTTGTTTAACAGCCCCAACCTGGAAAGGTTTAAATCCTTCTGACCTTCTTTGGTGAATATCAGGGAAAGCTTCTTGAATGTGTATTTGTTGGCCATGGTGGCTTTTTTTTTTAAAGAAAGCATTAAAAAAAACCCCACAACACTGCTGTGTTGGGAGGACATCCAATGTGAACTTCACTATATTCAGCACTATTGTCTTTCATTTTCTCTTCTCCTGTATCTTTTACCAAACTTACCAAGTTGCAAAGGGGACTGGAAGCTCTGGTGAGACATTGAGGCTTTGCCCTGTTACCGTAGTTTCTAGCCTGGACCTGCGGGATATTAGATATCATTTTGATATCAATAATTTGGCCTACTATACCCCTTTTTCCTCCATGTGCTTGCAAGGCCCCCGGACAAGCTCGCATACAGGCACAGCCACCAATTGCTGTAATATTCCAAACAAATACAGGCAGACCAGAAATAGCCAACCCGCCGCTTCAGGAGACCTCAAGGAAAGTACCACATTATGTATGCACGCTACTTACAAAGAATTCCCTGCCCCGAGCAGGCAGCTTGACTAGCCGAATACTCAAATGTCAAGCACTCAGCATTTTCATACTGGCTACTCTATTGACAATTCGGTCTTAACTCAATCATGTAAAATACTGACCTTTCAGAGGCTTTGTCTCCAACCCGAGACTCATTGTCCCCAAGAATGGACTAGCCTACGGCCACATTTTCCCCTATAAGATCCCCTGACTTTGAGCGCTTCCTCCCTCAGGTCGCTCTTGGCTTCCATCCCACTTTGCTGTCGCTTCATTCAGCAAGCCTTCCCCTCAGGTCCACATGCTGAGAAACTCCATCTCCACAAACTTCTTCTTCTGACTACCCGGGCTTCAGGACAGGTGTAGTATTTCCCATACCAAAACCTCCTCTAAAAATCCCTCTATCCAACTCCAACCTTTATTTCTATAGTTCTGTGTGTGTGTGTGTTGCATATACTTGTTTGGCTGTATTTTAAGAAAAACAATTATTATTTACTTCTGTTTGCTCCTTGACTCGGCCTGACCCCGCAGACATTGGGTAAAAGATCTCACTATGTTGCCCTGCCTCTCGTACTGGTAGCTTGTGCTCTTTTGACTAATTCCCATCTTTGTAATTTGGAGCACACTTAGGTGTCCCTCACGGGACCCCAAGAAATCAGGGTAACAGCCCCCTCCATGATGTTCCTGACTCTGTTCAAGGAAGACTTCTGAACATTTTAAAACTACTGCCAATAGAGGAATAGGCACACAGAGAGCTTTAGAGAAAGAGAGAGAGGGTTTCTCAAATTCCTGTTAACATTGGGAACTCTTGCCATTTAGAGAAGTAACCATTATGTAACATTTCTTCATCTTATATATTCTGCTATCAGTTTTTTCAGATGCAGCAGTTGGTGTTCAGGAATAGTCAGTTCCAAGTGGAAATGAGAAAATCCTCCTCTAACCCATATGGCATTGTCCTACTGGCCAGTTTAACTGTTTTAGCATTTGTTACTTTAAGTAGATGTGGGAAATAAATGAACGGCCATATCTTTTTGACATGGCCTTCAAATAAAATAAAAGTGTGCCTCAGAGGTGCATCTCCAGAGAAACTTATCTTTATATGCACCAATGATCTGGTGTCCTAATAATGAGCTTCAGATATTCCTCTGGTTAATTCTGTCATGCTGGAAATGTCATACCCTCCTCCTTTGGTCAAGACAAGCGAACATGAAATTTTCTACGAGACTAAAGTGAACTTGGAACCAATTGAAACACTGTATTGAAAGACTTTGTGTTCCACTTTGTGTTGAAAGTATTTGAGAAAGTGTTATTTATTTAACCACTTTTTTTTTTTTACAAATGTATCTGAACCATGATGAAAGTGTACTTGTCCTCATATTCAGATTTCTACTGATCTAGAGGACACACACACACACACCAAATTAACTGTGAAACCCTATGGCCTCTGGGAGAGCATCTCAGAAGCCCTGGGATACTCCAAATCTCATCCTTTGTAGATAGAGAGCCAGTGGCAGAGCTTGGAGTATGTGGAGGGGTCAGGGCTATAGCATGAGGGGCATGGCCGCTGTGCATGGAGGCATTGCTGTGGTGCGTGGGGGTGTGGCCAGGGCATGCGGGGACATGGCCAGGGTGTGCTGGAGCATGGGTACAGGTCAGGACGCCCCAGAAACATTGCCGCTTGGGGTGAATCCCCCCCCCACATTCCTATGCAACTATAGAAAGCACATCCACATCTCCTGGATAGTAGTTTAGATTTCCACCATTGTGTTTGCCCTGCCAGCAGGACTCCATAGGTAGAAACAGCAAAAAAAAGGAACCTTGCAGAGATTTATTAGGAGGAGGCTTTGGAATTCCTAGATCCAAAGCCCCTGTCTTTCCTGGACCTGCATCTATAAATGAGAAGAGGGAAGCTATACTAACTTTGTACTTGGAACCTACAGAAACATAATTTTAAAAACTGAAAGAAATAACCTTGCCAGTGAAAATTGGGAGGGGAAGGAGTTGTTAATCCCACAAAAGCTTTGGAAATTCTTTTGCTCCGCAGCATTGTTCTGTAACACTGATATCTTGTCACAACTCAAGGACTTTTGCAAAATACATATTAAAATAAAATAAACATTGTAGAGTGAAATTGCCACTGAAATGCAACACTTAAGCCTAGCTGAGCTTGAACAAGCAAAAGACAGTGCAAAGTTTTGTAGGACATGTGAGAAATGCTTAAACCTAATTTATGTTAACAATTACTTCCATTGCCTACATTTTTAGCAGTTCACTGGAATATATAAATGGATGGTTAAAAAGTCCAGTGGGGAAGCCAAAAAAAAAATAGTAGCACTTCATCTAATAATTCAGTTTGATCATCTGTGAAAGATTTATGATCGCAGAAATATTTAAAAGGCCAATAGGAAAGTTATTTCTTTTGTAAAAGATTTTGAGAACATATGATAATTATTACCCATATCCATTATTCTAAAATTAATGTAGCACTGTAGACTAATTTGAGTTTTTCTTTTGATTTCTATATGAATTCTAAATCTGCTTATGAGCTGATTAATGGTTTCCAAATGCATCAACTTAAATCCCTTCAGATATCTAGGTATTTGTTATTTACAAGCATGTAATCCAAAGTTTTGTTACTTTCAGGAAGTCAAGCCTGAGGGCAGAAGGGTTTCTCAGAGATGATTACGAGGCCTGCCAAAATAATGTGGTGCACAAATAAAAAAACAAGATGATTTCTTCCAACAACCAGTTGTCCACATTTCAGAGTTTAACTGGCCGCAAAGCCTTTATACATCCCTGTGGCAACGGATTGGCTCTCCACTTTCAGTTGCCTCTCCAGATTAGGCAGATTATTGTCTGCTGTGCTAATGTCCTGTTTTGAAGTATCTGAAATTTCTCCTTTAGCCAACAGTGGTCACTCTTCTTTTGATAATATAGATAATACTTCATACTGTTCACTTGTGTGTATATGTGCCTTTAAGTTGCTTCTCAACTTAGGGCAACCCCATGAATTTCATTCAGTTTTCTTAGGCAATAAATACTCAGATGTAGTTTTGCCACCTTTCCCCCTCTGCAATACAGCCTACAGCAGCCGGTATTTGTTGGCATTTTTCTGTTCAAGTATTACCCATGGCTGACCCTGCTTAGCTTCCAAGATCAGATGGGATCTGGTACCTTTAGGGTATTTATTTACTAAGTTTTTATTAATTCAGTGTATTAGCTCTAGTTGAAAGAAGAACAATTAGTTGTAGTCTCACATGTTCTATTCCGAGCTGAAAGAAATAGACCTAAACAACTGCTAGATTTTATGTGTTGGCACCAGCCACTGCTGTTTCTTAATCTGCAGTGTATTTTGAAATATGCTTCATACAAAGCTAAATATAAAGAAACCTGCCTGACACCTTCCACACTTCTGTGTCAAACATTGACTTTTGATAACCAGTCATAGAATAACAAAACCAGACACAGAAATTTGGGTTAAATAAGGACCACTTTATTTGACCTAATCTATTTAAGTTGTGTTGGCCTGGGAATGGATCAAGAGAGGGAAGCAATCTGATGTGGATCCAGCTGTGGCCTGGTGTTACTCCATGACTTCCTCCTTAGCCTTCTCTTGGGCAACACATCTGAGCCCCAAGGGCAAACCAGGAATGGGATTGCTGCACAACTGGCATAATTGGAAAGTAACCCAGAAGACTCCCAGCCAAGTCTCAGAACTGTAGTAGTAAGGACCCAGATGCCAGGTCACTTCAAGGGTAGTCTTTTTTCCCATCCCATCGGCCACAGAACCCTAAAGATGATATCATAGAGCACTATCCTACACCAAAAGGGTGCCAAAGGTATATACTGAAGTCTTATATTCTCTCCCCACTACCTGCACAATGACAGCCTATTTAAAGATGTCACCCAAAGCCAATTGTCTAAGATCCCAAATACAGTATGAGGTGTGTGTGCCGGGGGGTGGGGGGAGAACAGGCAAAGGGGGAAAATTACCCAGCCCCAAAGCTATCAGCAAAGCTCATATTGTAATGGAGGCAAGTGGGTCAGTTGAGTGAAGGTGTCAAAGAGACTTGTAAAATGGTGTGCAGGCAATTTATAACTCAGCACCCCACCCCTCTCACATACCCCCCCAGCATCTAATGCTGTACTAGTTCAGGTCTCTTCTCTTCTCCCACAACATACATTGCCATTTTATTTAACAATATGAAAAATTGTGGAGAATGAACTTTCTCACTATTTTTGACTTTTCTATTGGGTTCAAACTATCTTGCTGTGTCCCCCATACACACACACAAAAAGAGATCTTCACAGCTACTGGTTGTGTTTTTTTTCTATAAGGAGTAACATCTGAAATGATAATATCAGCCATTGACTGTGTCTGTGTGATTATAAACAAAGTATACAGAAACTACCTTGGGATTCAACAGTTCCAGTTAACCTGACATAAAGATGAATCATGCAGTCAGACTTTGATGTGGTCTCCTATGAATCAGATTTATGCCACTGAGAGTGAAAAATATCACCATAAAGTTGCATTGAGAAACAATTAAGGATGAAATGTTTTATGTTTGCAGTGCACATGTTTCAGTCATAGAAATAAGTCACAGATAGCTAAACATAACTAAAACAACAGATTATGGCAATTTCTGTAATGCATGCAGGATCTTCAGTTCTACATCCTATGTTCTCCTCTGGTTCAGTTGCTATAATGTCTCTGCTTTATATATGTCATAAATAAACATAGCAAGTGTGTGTTTTAGAAAAGTGGATAAGTGATGAACTTTAAAAAAAGACATTTAAACCCATATGTTATAATTCATTGTCAAATATGAAAAAGAGACTTTGCTTATAGAAAACGAAGTAATGCTTCCTTTTGGTCACACATTTCTTTTTGTGCAATATCTCATACAGATAGCTTTGTGCTCTTTAGGGGAAAGTATTACATTCAGTCAATCAGTTAAGTGACCTAAGCTCTCCCCAACTGCCAAGATCATAAAAGAATGACTTCTGCATGTAGCTGGTGGGTAATTTTTCTCCCTCCAAATGTCCATATCAGTTGTCAAGTATCCCTCAGGTACATAACTATCATTGTTTCCGAACTACTGTTAGAAATAACATTTTTTAGGGACAAGAAGCCAGATAATTTGGATTATGTCATTGTATTCCTGTATTCCCTTGGCAGTATTTATTGATCAAAGATCCATCTCTGTCTCCTGAGAGCAATATGGATAGATAACATACACAACAAAAGTATTGTGCTACAATTTTTTTTAAAAAAAAAATCAACTGTCCAAAGTTTACTGTTAGACAGGAGACTGAACTGTGTGAAGAACTGCTAAGTGAAACCTAATTCACCAAAGGGCAAACAAAAATAAAGAACTATCTATGGACTGAGATTTAGGTAGAAGATTTCTTGAGATAATAGTTTGTAAGCTGAAGCTGCAAATAAATCTATCTAAAATCCATGTAGCAAGGATGGATTTTTCGGATTTCATATGGGACTTCCTACACATATCAATACATAACTCAGGGATATGAGAGTACAAAGTGGTGCTGTGTATGTAACTCCTGACATAATCAGTGCCTGTATAGCCACAGATACATGGTAGAAATAGAAATTTAGGGAGATTACACAGGCTTTTGTAGATCCAAACAGGTAATTGTTATGTCAAAGTTTCCAGGGCCAATGACTAGGTAAATGCTACAACATGATATCTACCTAATACTGTGCATGGATATCCAACTCACAATTGGACTAAGACTGTAGATATTACAAATACAGAAACCTAATTAATTAATTGATTGATTGATTTGAAACAATCAATTTGAAAATTAATTTGAAAAGAAGACTGCTCTGACTCTAGTAATAGGCCTGGTCCCCACTGCAGCACCTCATTATAATGTGTGCTGGCGAGCCCCATGAACACAGACACTGTTCTCTGCAAAATGTCAAACCGCATGTGAAGATGACAATGTGGATTTTGACTTGGAGTTGCCACTTGACAAGACTATCACATGGTGCTGTCATATTTTGGATAGAATCTGGTTACTGTGTCTACTTTTTGGCAAAATTATATACAATAGCAATAGTTAGCAGTTAGCAATCATAGAATCATAGAATCATAGAAATGTAGAGTTGGAAGAGACCACACGGGCCATCCAGTCCAACTCCCTGTCATGCAGGAACACCCTCAAAGCACTCCCGACAGATGGCCATCAAGCCTCTGCTTAAAAACCTCCAAGGTAGGAGACTCCACTACTCTCCGAGGCAGCAGATTCCACTGCCGGACAGCCCTGACTGTCAGGAAGTTCTTCCTGAGGTTCAGGTGGAATCTCCTTTCCTGCAGCTTGAATCCATTGCTCCTTGTCCTGGTCTCTGGAGCAGCAGAAAACAAGCCCCCTCCTTCCTCTACGTGGCATCCCTTCAAATATTTAAACATGGCTATCATGTCCCCTCTTAACCTCCTTTTCTGCAGACTAAACATACCCAGCTCTCTCAGTCTATCCTCATAGGGCATGTTTTCCAGGCCTCTCACCATTTTGGTCACCCTCCTCTGGACTTGCTCCAGCTTGTCAATATCCTTCTTGAATTGGGGTGCCCAGAACTGGACACAGTATTCAAGATGGGGTCTAACCAAAGCAGAGTAGAGTGGTACCAGTACCTCCCTCGATCTAGACACCATACTCCTGTTGATGCAGCCGAGAATTGCATTGGCTTTCTTGGCTGCCGCATCACACTGCTGACTCATGTTCAGCTTGTGGTCTATGAAGACTCCTAGATCCCTTTCACACGTACTGCTATCCAGCCACGTGTCCCCCATCCTATATTTCTGTATTCCATTATTTCTGCCTAAGTGTAGGACCTTACATTTCTCTCTGTTGAATTTCATTTTGTTCGCCCTGGCCCAGCTCTCCAATCTATCCAGGTCATTTTGAATTTTGATCCTGTCCTCTGGCGTATTAGCAACCCCTCCCAATTTGGTGTCATCTGCAAATTTGATGAGCATGCCCTCTATTCCTTCATCTAAGTCATTGATAAAAATATTGAACAGCACTGGGCCCAGGACAGAACCTTGTGGCACCCCACTAGTCACTTCTCTCCAGGATGAAAAGCAGCCATCCGTGATCACCCTTTGGGTTCGGTCGGTCAACCAATTACATATCCAATTAACAGTAGCCCTGTCTAGCCCACATTTTACTAGCTTCGATGCAAGAATGTCATGGGGAACTTTGTCAAAGGCCTTACTGAAATCGAGATATGCTACATCCACAGCATTCCCTTCATCTATCAAGCTAGTAACTCTATCATAAAAAGAGATCAGATTAGTCTGGCATGACTTATTTTTGAGAAATCCATGTTGACTTCTCGTGATTATTGCGTTGTTTTCTAAATGATTAGAAACTGAACGCTTAATGATCTGCTCCAGGATCTTTCCGGGTACCGATGTCAGGCTGACTGGGCGATAATTATTTGGGTCCTCTTTTTTTCCCTTCTTGAAGATGGGGATAACATTTGCTCTCTTCCAATCTGCTGGAACTTCTCCTGTCCTCCAAGATTTCTCAAAAATTATAGCAAGCGGTTCCAAATGACCTCTGCCAGCTCTTTTAATATCCTAGGATGCAATTCATCTGGCCCTGGAGACTTGAATTCATCCAATGCGGCCAGGTATTCCTGTACCACCTCTCTACTTATTAAGTGCCTCATTTCCTCTGCTTCCTCCCCTGCTCCCCTACCGCCAGGTTGAGTGCTTGTATCCTTCTGGGAAAATACGGAGGCAAAGAAGGTGTTAAGTAGCTCTGCCTTTTCTCTCCCCCCTGTGAGTAATTCGCCATCTTCTCTGCGTAGCGACCCTACTGTCTCCTTCTTTTTCCTTTTGCTGCGGACATATTTAAAAAAACCCTTTTTATTGTTTTTAATGTCTCTGGCCAGCCTAAGTTCGTTCTGTGCTTTAGCCTTTCTGACCTCCTCCCTACATCTCCTGGCTACTTGCTTAAATTCTTCTTTGGTGGTTTCCCCCTTCTTCCATTTCCTATACGTGTTTCTCTTAACTCTTAGCTCAGCTGAGAGTTCTTTAGTCAACCATTCTGGTTTCTTCAGATGCCTTCCATTTTTCCTCCTTATTGGCACAGTTTTAGACTGTGCCGTCAGTATCTCCTTTTTAAGGAACTCCCATGCCTCCTGAACTCCTTTCCCTTTCACTATTCCTGACCACGGAATTCCAGCCAGCAGCTCCCTAAGTTTACAGAAGTCCGCTTTTTTAAAATCTAAGACGAGTGTCTGGCTACCCTTATCTTCTCCTTCCCACTGAATGCTAAATTCCAACAGGGCATGGTCACTCCCCCCTAAAGATCCAACCACTTCTACCTCATTCACAAGGTCATCCCTGTTGGTCAAGACCAGATCTAGAATATTTGATCCCCTCGTGGCCTCTTCCACCTTCTGGACCATGAAGTTGTCTGCAAGACAAGCAAGAAACTTGCTGGACCTTGCTGTCTTGGCAGAGTTTGACTGCCAGCATATATCCGGGTAATTGAAATCTCCTATTATTACTGTATCTCTCCTCTTTGAATGTTCAGTCATTTGGTTGAGGAAGGCGTCATCCAAGTCCTCAGCCTGGGTTGGAGGTCTGTAGTAAACCCCCACCAGAATATCCCTGTTGTTTCTCGCTGCCTTAATTCTTACCCAAATGCTCTCTACCTGGCTTTCTGGGTTTAAGCCCAGGATCTCTTCACAGGTGAAAACATCCTTGACATACAAGGCTACTCCTCCTCCTTTCTTGTTTGGTCTATTTTTACAAAATAGGCTATACCCCTCTATTCCTATATTCCAATCATGAGACTCATCCCACCAGGTCTCAGTGATGCCTATCAAATCGTATTTATTTTCTTGTACTAGGAGTACAAGCTCATCCTGCTTGTTTCCCATACTCCTTGCATTAGTGTAGAGACACTTAAGTCCCCAGGCCCTTCCTGCAAGTCCTGTACTATTGTTTCTACTCCTCCCGCCATTGGCCGCTTGTACTACTTGTCCAGTATCATTTGGGCCTTTTCCCCCTATGTTCTCTGAGTCCTTGCCCTGAATAATATTGTCTCCCTCCCCAGTGGATCTTAGTTTAAAGACCTCTTAATCTTCCTTGCAAGACTGTTTGCAAAAACATTCCTGCCCAGTTTTGTGAGGTGCAGCCCATCCCTCGCCAGAAGCCCATGTTCATGGAAATTCAGGCCATGTTCCAAAAACCCAAACCGTTGTTGGCGGCACCATGTGCGGAGCCAGATGTTGACCTCTACTATTGCCCTTTCCCTACATGCGCCGTATCCTTGAACAGGGAGGAGAGACGAAATGACCACCTGCACACCAAGGTCCTTAAGCTTGGTCCCCATACGCTCGTAGTCCTTTGCAATGTGGTTTAAGCTGCTCCTCGCAGTGTCATTGGTTCCCACATGAACCAAAATGAGGGGCTTATAGTCAGTGGGCTTGACTAGCCTGGTTAGCCTCTCCGTTATGTGGTTGATCCTGGCCCCAGGAAGACAACAGACTTCTCGATTGAGCTTGTCCGTTTTGCAGATTGCTGTTTCAGTTCCTCTTAGCAAAGAGTCCCCAACAACCAGAACTCGCCTCCTCTGAGACTTGTCCTGGGCTCCTCGGCGAACCTGTTCTACTCGGACTGCCTGGGCATTCTGTTTAGGCTGGGAGTGTTGATCTAGTCCCTGTTGGTGAAGTTTGATTCCTTCTTGTTGACATTCTGTTCCCTCCGCGTGGTGCTCCTCATTGTTCATAAGGCCAAGTAGTTCGAAGCGATTGTGTATGCTAAGAGTCTCTGTTACCTTCCTGGTCCTTTTACTCCTCCGTGTGACATTCGCCCAAACCTCCGTTTCCCGGCAAAGTGTGGTGACTTCCTGATCTGGCAGCTCCTCCGTGCATTCGGTCTTCTGGTAGGTCTTCTCTGCCCTATCCAAAAACTCCTCCCCTTCCCTAATAAGATGGAGATCAGAAATTCGTGCCTCCAGCTGGCGAACCTTCTCCTCCAAGAAGGTGACCAGCTTGCACTTGGTGCAGGTGTACCCGAGAACCTCTTGTGGCAAGAAAAGGAACATGCCACAAGCGTTACAGGTGACTGCAGCAGCTCCCTCACCTTCCATCCTTGAAACTACAGAGAGTAGTACAGGAGAAGCTCGAGAAAGTAAAGGAGTGCAAGTGAAAGTAAAGGAGTGCAATAGCAGTTGCATTTCTATACTGCTTATCAGTGCTAAGCAATGTTACGATGTGCTTAGCCAATTGTCCCCAACAAACTAGGTACTCATTTTACCAACCTATGGAAGGACGGAAGGCTGAGTCAGCCTGGAGCCCTGCAGGATCGAACTTACAATGGTGTGGCTGCACCAGCATTTAGCCACTGCACCACCAGGGCTCCATAAAGTTTGGCATAGCTTGATGACAGTCTGGTGAAACATTTTTTGTTATTAAACAAGCTCCAGATATAGGATTCATCCCAAATGAATATTAATCATATTAATCATCATAAATGATTATTAATTTTCCTGGATCTCTGTGACTTTCAAAATGATTGGCTATGGTATTCTTTTGGACAGGCTGAGTGTTGTGTTGGTGGCACTGCCCTTTGGTGGCTTCACTCCTATCTGGACAGCTACTGAGAATTTTCTACTCAGTTCTGTGACACTCTTTGAGCTACTGCATATAGGAATCTATCCCATCTCCCATGTTGTTTAGCATCCACTAAATTGTCAAATGAGGTCATTCAGGGACTTGGCCTATGGCATCATTAATATACAGATTTCTCTTACATCTTTACCTTTTTCACTGAAAGTGTATATGTGTGTGTGCTAATGGTAATACACTGGGTGAGCTAATGAAATAGTAATGAAAAGGTTGAGGGTCACTTATCTTAAGCCGACTATAGAGAAGATGGAGGTACTGTTAGTGAGTTGTTTCTAAGCCCAGGTGACTGGTGCTCTGTCTCTTATGGAAGGAGTTAAACTCCTTCCAAAGACCAGTGGCTTCAAGTTATTATACTAGAGTGGCCCATATGGCTCAAAGTGCCTTCTACCAACTTAGGCTGGGACACTGACTATGATTGTACCTGGACAGACAGATGCTGGCTTCTGTGATGTATGTCCTGGTGACCTCTTACTTGGATTACTCCAATGCACATTAATTCAAAAGGGTTTGAGAACCTCAGTTGGTACGGAGTTGGTACTAATGTGGTTTCAAGGATATCAACCGACACTGTGAGTTACAAACACAGCATACAAATACTTTATCCTTTCCCTTGGATTATAATTCAGTTCTAAGCCCAATTCAGAGCTTTGATTTTGAACTTTAATCATCTTCATAGTTTGCTTTACATGGCTGCCTCATCTCATATAAATTTAACCCCACTTTAAGACAAGTATCAAAGTGGCCACCAAATGATGGGTGACCAGTCATGAACAAACATTTCAGTTTGTGGAATGCTTTTCCCATGAAACTCTGCATGAAGGACACCTACTTTAATTACTTTCCAGCAGCAGACAAATATCTTTTGCTTTTCCCAATACTATTCATTTTTACGGTTCTTTAATATTGTTTCATGAGACCCAGCATGGTGCCATTGCTTGAACATTGGGCTATGATTCTGGAAACTAGAGCTCACTCATCTATAAAAACCCACTATGTGACCCTGGGCAAGTCATGTTCTCTCAGCCTCAGAGAAAGACAAAGGCAAACCCCCTCCAAACAAACCTTGTCAAGAAAACCCAATAATAGAAAACCCTATGATAGGTTCACCTTAATGTCACCATAAGGCCATTTCTGCACTAGCCTGGTTATAGCACGATGATTCCACTTTCAACATCCTCTGGAATCCTGGAGTTTGCAGTTTCAGGAGGGGCCAGCTGGCCCCTCCCGAAACTGCAAACTCCAGGATTCCAGAGGATGTTGAAAGTGGAATCATTGCACTATAACAGGCTAGTGCAGAAATGACCAAAGTTAGGAATGACTTCAAGGCACACAACAATAATATTGCTTCATCTCTAACAAATTTTTTTCTTGTGCTTTGCTTTTTTAATTGATGCCATGCTGTAGAGCTGTGTTCTTTTACTCCATTTTTAAAGTAGTTTCTTTGACTCTATAGCTATCAGGGATTTTTTCTATGTTTTATTCTATTTTATTATAATTATTTTTATCTAGTAAACTATCCAAGTTCCTTTTGTCATAGGACAACCTATAATTAGAATAAAGAAACATTTTTCACATACTCTTTACGATTTCTTCACCCACATTTTCTCAGTAGTCCTTCTTTGCTTGTTTAGGATTATATATTACAGTAAATTTAATTTCCTTTAACATTTATACTAGTTTGCCCTTTCCAGAAGAGAACAAACTTCATAAATGCAGCTAACATCATATTTAAAAACAATAATGATTCATAACTATACAAAACACCAATACAAGTATAAAAATAAAACTTATTTTAAAACAATTGCACAATGTATAAAATTGTAAACATTAAAAAAGTTGAAAGACTATATATAAACTTTAAGAATGGCACCACACAGAGGTAAAAGCTCATCCCAGCCAGTTTCTAAAAGCTTCATGTCATAAAAATATTTTAACTTGTTGGTTGAAGGACAGCAAGAATGGAGGAATCCTGGCCTCCCTAGAGAGTGAGTTCCAAAATCTGAGAGCAGACACCAAGAAGGCCCTCTTCCTTGGCCATTTCTGCACTACACTCTTATAGCATGATTATTCCACTTTCAACATTCTATGAAATCCTGGGGTTTGCAGTTTTAGGAGGGGCCAGAAATAAATGGCCCTTGTTCCAATCAAGCACGCATGAAGAGGTGGTTGGGTAGAGAGAAAAGCCTCTCCAGAAGATCTTGCAGGTCTAATGGGCTCTAGGGAGATATGGGCACTTTTCGCCCGGTATTTTCCATGCAAAAGAGGGCCTGGAGCATCGCTTAATTGTGAGGAGCAATCTGCATGATGCACTCACAATCGTGTGATACTCCAGGGGCTGGCAGGCGCCGATTGTGCACCTTTCTATTTTCGGCTAGAAGCCGAAAATGATGCATGATCACGTATTGCTCCCGGGCCCCATGAGCACTTACCTGGCATACGGAGCCTCCTGAGCTGCGCCGGTCACGCTTCCTGCCCCAGCACAGCCTGAGAAACTCCCAGGCTGCACTATGGAAGGAAGCGGCAGGGCTGTCGCTTGAGCAGGCAGCTCGTGCGGAGCTGACAGACCCCTGATGTGAGAGCCTCTTGCTGGAGGCTGCTCGTGCCATCCCTGCACCCTAGCGCTGGAAGACGGTAAGGTGTGGAAAGGGCCATGGTCCTTTAAATAACCTAGACCCAAGCCATATAGGGCTTTAAAGGTAGGTCATCACCAGCACTTAGAACTGTGCCCAGAAACAGACCAACAGACAATGTAGTTGCTGCAAAAAGGGAGTCGAGTGGTCCCTGTGTGCTCCCTTTTCCATTTAGTCCCCTTTGTTTTCACAGCCTCTTCCCACCTCCAGCTGTGACCAGAAGAGGTGGGAAGGTGTAGCTGGGATATGCCATGAAGTTTTTTGAATGGTAACACATCTAGAAGGGAAAAAGGGAGGAGGAAGCGGAGGTGGGAGGACTATCCAAGAAAGGTAAAAGCCAGAAAGAGAGACAGAGAGTATGAGAAAAAAGGAACAACCAGAAAGAAAATGGAGGTACAACAAAGGAGGCACAACAGAAGAAGAACAGAAGCAAAAGCCAAAGGCCATTTCTGCACTACACTGGCCTTTTCCGCACGACACTCTTATAATGCGATTATTCCACTTTCAACCTCCTAGGGAATCTTGGGGTTTGCATTTTAGGGAGGGGTAGTTAGAATTCTCAGCCAGAGAGCTCTTTGGCCTCAGTAAACTACAAACCTCAGAATTCCACAGAATGTTGAAAGTGGAATAATAGCACAGTGCAGTGTGGAAATGGCCAAAGCCTAACTACCAGATGAGGACGAGAAAGAGGCACTAAGCGAGAAAATGAGGAAAAGTGAAATTAATCAGATGTGCAACCAGGAGAAGGAAGGGTGATAACGTGATATATTGCCAAAACTTGACTCCAGGGAGAAACCCTGGTCATTTTTACCTGGCAGATTACAGGAAAAGCATCTCTCCCTGCACAGGTCTTAGGGAAGGCACTTAAAAAGCTGCCCAGGAGAAAAAGGCACAAAGTAGCCATGCTTCTTGTTTGGATAATCATCCAGTAATGAGCTATTGCCTAATAGCTCAGATTTCCTCCTGATTGACAAAGATGTGATCCTGGAAGATCACAAAAATGGGACAGAGGTATCTTGAGGCTAAAGAACGAGCTGAGCTACAGATAATTCCCTGAGGATTTATTCTGAGATGATGCAACAACTGACAGAGATAACTGCAAGAGGATATTAGGCAGAACGCTGTGTCTTGAAGTGGCTCCATTCAAAGACTTAAATTAAATCAGAGAAGTAGGAGGGGAGTTTCAAGAAAATAACTGTTTGCAACTTAGCTATGGTGGGTGCTGTTTCAAGGACACTATAGATGAGGGAGGATTTCAAGTAACTATTCCAGGTGATTGGCTCACACAGAGATAGATTATCCCTAACCCTTCTGGTATTGGAGATGTCATTTCCAACAATGTTCATGAGAATTGTGGATGCCATAGTCTTGTTCAGTGGAGAAGAATCATGGGGTCTGGAAGCAGTATTATCTCCTCTCTTAAAATTATATGTGTTGTCCAATGTTGTATAGGATGATTACGCAGCTTGGAAATAGTTTTTAAAAGATGAGCTGAGAGTCTTACCAAGTAATAGTGAAATATTTTCCCAATTTCCCTTCCACTCCTTGTTAGATGTTTCTCTTCAGTACTCATTTACTGCTCTCCTTTACTTTCTATTTTCTTGTCTTCCCTTCATTTGTTCCCTCACCATTTCTTTTCTTCTGTCTTTCTTATTTGCTGACTATGTCTGTTATCCACTCACATTATTCTTCCTTGATTGTGTATGTGTGGTGAAGAGATAGTCTAGTTGGTGGTAATCGAGATTGGGAGAGTAGGAATTCAGATAGAGAGAGAGAGAATGAGAGAAATAGAAAAAAAAAATCACAAAACTGGAAGAGACCACAAGGGCCAGCCAGTCCAAGCCCCTGCTATGCAGGAATACACAGTCAAAGCACTCCTGACAGATGGGCATCCAGCTTCTCTCTAAAACCCTCCAAAAAAGGAGACTCCACTCCACTCCACTCTGAGGAAATATACTCCGCTGTCAAACAGCTCTTAGTTCTTCTAATGTTTAGGTGGAATCTCTTTTCCTGTAGTTTGAATCTACTGCTCCATGACCTAGTCTCTAGAACAAAAGAGAACAAGTTTGCCCCATCTTCCATATGACATCCTTTCAGATATTTAAACATGGATATCATATCATCTCTTAACCTTCTCTTCTTCAGGCTAAACATACCCAGCTCCCTAAACAGTTCCTCATAGGTTATGATTCCCAGGCCTTTTGCATCATACCAAAAGGTAATCTTTTTCAGGACACTTCCCAGCTTGTCAATAGCCTTCTTGAATTGTGGTGCCCAGAACTGGACACAGTATTCCAGGTGAGGTCTAACCAAATCGAAATAGAGTGGTACTATCATTTCCCTTGACCTAGACACTATACTTTTATTGATGCAGCTTAGAATACCATTGGCTTTTTTAGCTGCTACATCACACTGTTGACTCATACTCAGAAAGAGAAAGAATATTGTTGTACATTTAGGAATATAGATGTATTTAAGTTAGGAAATGAGCACTCAAGAAGAAATGGGAAAGGTGTATGTCTGCATAAATGCTCACACTGGATTGATACAGTTTCCATTTTTTAAAAAAATTGAAAAATAAAGTTTTCAAAATGGTGCAGCTTTCAGGTTTTGCCTCACTTTCTTTCACCATTCTGCATCTCTTCTGTATTTCTTCTCCTTTCCTGCTCCATTTCCCTGTCTTTACCTGGGTCTTTTCTCTCTTTGACCTCTTTCATTTCTCCTGCCTCCCTCTTCTATACCCTCTCGCTACAGTTCCTGACCTAATAAATACATATAAATAAATAAATGCACACTCAGAATCTTGATCATACTTCATGAAGACAAGGTACAAGGAGTAAGTGTGCTAACTGTTGCAGAACTGTGAGCACATAGTCCCCTTTGATATAGCCCTGTCAGAAGCCAGCCTGAACTTTTGCCCTCTGTTCACCTGCCAGCAACTTCAGCTCAACTAAATTTGGACAGTTTATACAGCCATGACAACAAACCTTCTGAATGATGATTCTTGACATCTACTGTACAATACCTTTAGTTTTCAAAGTAAGAATCTTATCAATGGTCCTTTCTCACTGTTATTTCAGGGAACATGTCTTCCCCATTCCAATTTAAGTCAACTTCTTTGATAAGAACATATTTTTGTGCCTTTTGCTCAGACAGCATGGGTCCAATCTTCTGTAGGATGAGAATTAACAGAAAAAGACAGGAAAATAATGAGAATGATGTCATCTAATGAATGATTGAGCCTGTGCCTCTTGCTACAAATAAGTAGCATCCTAAACCCAACTAGTATGTCAGACATGGTTGACCTGTAAAATAATGTGTTTTGCAGCTTGCTCAGATATGCAAATAAGAGCTTAAAACATGGGCCTATTTCTCAGGGGAGGACAAAGGGAGAGAATGTCAATTGTCTTATAGTTATTAAATGAATCAGGTTTAAAGAGAATTTTGTTGTCCAGAGATTGATTTCCATTTGACGGGCAATCAGGGGAGCATGTGGAATGGTTGGAGTCTATGTTTTGGTTCAGACAGATACTTGATAATGAAATGCATTTGTTCTTAGCATGAAGCTAAAGACTGGGATTCTCTGTAAGTTTTCTCATTTGAAGAAGTCCTCTATGACCTGTTGGGCAGATGATGCTTTTTACTTAAAGACTTAGATACATTCATAGAAGATTAAGCCAATCAATGGTTATTTGTGTGCTGCTGAATAATTAGTAGCCGCTAGGGAACAAAAATGGGAGAGGGCTATTTCCTCCAAGCAATAGCCCTGATTGGACACAATGTATGGAAAAGATGCTGGAGTAGACAGAAAACTCTATTAAGGCTTCTGTTATCTTTGTGTTGGCTTCAATGGTTGATAGGAAAATTTTAGAATGACCACTAACCGTGGATTCTAAATGAAATCTCTGTGTTGAGAAACTGTGCTGAAAACTGGAAACTTGATGGAAACAAAACACAAACAACTAATAATCAAAGGCTGTTGTTGTGGTACCATACCCATGCCTAATGCCATGCCTTACTCATAGGACTGCTAATGGAAAAAGCCCACCCTTACCTGGCCCTTTTTTCTTTGTATATTATTTTAAAACGGGTGGTAGAAACATGAAATGAGAATTAAGAAATATTCCATCGGGCTACCATAATGATAGCTAAGTGGTTGTTGTGGTGGTTTAGTTTTAATTTCTTTTGTTAAGCATAGGGCTCATCCTGGGAGGACATACTTTAACAAATATTATGATTAATGAAACTATTTTTTATCACTGACTATTCATGAATATTCCAGGCAATGTGCAATATGCAAGAAGACTGCACTGCTTAGCAGCCATTCCTCACCTTTTTCTACAGGGCGAATGGAAAAGGTTATTTGCTTGTGTACCAGCTTGCATTTATATTACTAATTTAGGTCAGTTGGCATCTCATTGGGATTTTCAATTTTTGTCACATTGGTATTTTGATCCACTGAAAACTTAGGGGACTTTGTTTTGTTTTGTTTTTCAGTCTCTCCTAATTCTGAAGGTTCCAAAATGCATCACCTTTGTAGTGGCAGCTTTATTATTTAACATGTCATAATGGGAGATAGAAACTTTTATAAAAGAAATATTTTTAATCCCTTTTCCTTCAAATGTGTTTTACTTTATTCACAAAGGCTCTTTTGAATAAAGATATCCCTAGGTATTTGTCAACTCGCTATTTACTAAATTTTATCAGATTGGTAAGAGCAGAGTTTTGGAAAAATACATAACAAGTAGCGATGTTACCTGAGACATATTTGAGTTAACAAGGACATAGCAACATTCCTTTCACAGAGTGATACAATGGCTAATGCTTACTTTGAAAAAAAAAAAAACCCTTAGCATTTAATGTTATTTTTCTCAATTTCTTTTGGGGAGGCATTTTGAGTGAACTTTCTTTTAGAATTTTCTTTCATTTAAAATGGATTTTTCTTTAAAAGAAACTAAAAAAAAAACTACAGAAAGTGTGCAGCATAAGGAGTAATAAGGATAAATTTGAGTAACAGTAAGGTATAATGGGGAAAACTAAGGTCATTTCCACACTACAGTGTTATAGTGCTATTATTCCACTTTCAACATTCTGTGGAATTCTGGGGTTTGGAGTTGTAGTTTTAGCCCAAGAGCTCTCTGGCTGAGAATTCTAAAGGCCCCACCCTGAACTGCAAACCCCAGGATTCCATGAGAGGTTGAAAGTGGAATAATAGTAGTATAACAGTGAAATGACCATAGTCACAAATAATGCCAGCATTGCTCTTTCTTAAGAAGTAACTTTCTAGGCTCTGGCTTAGTGTCTATATTAAGTTCAATTTAAATAAAAAGAGCTCTCTGCAGGAAGTATGTATTCAGTCAATAAATTTGAACCTATCTTCTTGAACAAATTATTTCTCAATTTGCCACAGAAAGCCTCCAGAGGGCAAGGAGTCCTTAACCTATGACCCACCAAACTAGCATTGCCCATTAACCCATAAGGGTTATTCACAATTTTGCGTCCTTCATGGGAAGAGCAGGTAGACAGAGGAAAGGCGTGAAGTGCTTTACTGCCATTATACATACCATAACTTCATGGGGTCAAGCATTGTGTAAGCCTGATCTGTGCCTCCATGCCTTGTTTATGAGCTTTGTGGGCCCTGTCCTCCTCCTTTCTTCAACATCTCTGAACATGTAGAGTTTGGCTTGATAGCATATCTAATTTACACAGTCAGATAACAGTCTCCACAGATGTCCTTCTGTGGCAGAACCGGAGCCATACTTTAAGAGCAAACAAATATTTTGCTTGGAGAAGGACCCAGATTAAATATCTAATAATAATAAATATCTAATAATATTTCTAGTTAGAAGGGCTTCAAGTTACAGGTTTCTCCTTGATGCCCGAGATTTTCTGCCAGTCAGAGTAGAAGATCACTGGACTAGGTAGATCAATAGTCCGCCTCAGGGTAACAGAGGTTCATATTCAGAATATCTTAAATGAAGCCACCACAGTAATAATCTACTAAATCATGTGTGCTTATCCTAATTAAACCTCTTATGTTACTTTTCTCCCAACCTCCTGTAAATTAACTTGCACCAGCATTACAATAGTTAATGGGGTATTTGGCATGTTTTCTCTTCTTTATGAATTCCTTTGAGTCATAAAGCCTAAATCCCAAGCCCTCTGTTTTTGAGCTCAGATGCTCTTTGTAGTAAGATAGTTCTTTCTTAGTCTCTGAACGTCATGGCAGATGTTTTACGTCGAGGTTAATATCTGACTTGCTTTAAATTCATGTGGGAAATCTGAAAGTTCCATTTCCTATCTCAAAAATCAATGGAAACTTAATCAGATCTGCTAAAAACAAATCCCACTCCTTTTGTAACAGAGAAAGCAAACAAGGTACAAAATTAAAAGTGACAGAATCTTTTACATGAAGGACGTAGAATATACCACCAGTTCTGAGAGATGGGCATTGTGCCTTCAAAGTTTTAGAGCTGATTCAGAAAATTGTTGTTTCTGACTCCATCCTTCTGATTTACTGTGTGGAATAGTGATTTCTTTTTTCCTTTCTTTCTTTCTTTCTTTCTTTCTTTCTTTCTTTCTTTCTTTCTTTCTGTAGATATTTTCCTTCCTAGATTCTGTTTGCATCAGCAGGGGAAATCTGTGGGATAGAAAGCTGGAGTTGCAGTGTTTGTCATGATTCCATCTTCCTTGCCAGGTTCCTATTCATCTGCTGAATCTGAGTGTGTATATCTGGAGGTTGGTGCTCAGACAAAAACAAAACAAAACGGGAATTGTAAAGTTGAAGGCTTTCACGGCCGGAATCCATAGGTTTTTGTGGGTTTTCCAGGTTTTGAGGCCATGTTCTGTTAGTATTTTCTCCTGATGTTTTACCTGCATCTGTGGCTGGCATCTTCAGAGGATGCTCTGAAGATGCCAGCCACAGATGCAGGCAAAACGTCATGAGAAAATACTAATAGAACACAGCCTCAAAACCTGGAAAACCCACAAAACCCTAAAAACAGGAATTCTTCTGGCTCTTTGCATCACACCACTGCACAACAGTCTCCTTTTCTGAGCTACCCGAGGTGGCCTTGGCAGGTGGCATTCATTTTTTTTACTGGCAACTTTAATGTCTGTTCTGGGACCATCTATCTGGAATGGCTCCAGACTTCATATTCTCCATAGCTCTGTCTCAAGTGCTATCTGGTTCCACTCATTCAATTGGTCATACTCTAAGGATGGTCCTCCATGCTGGGTAAGATGGTGATGATGTTGCTGTGAAGGAACTCTCTCTTTCCATCTTATTAAGAAGATACAATGCAATTGACATGTTCATCTACTACATGAAGTACATAACTCTCAAATCAAAAGAACAGAGATTATTACCTTGCAGAGGGATGCAGCCATGGGTACTGACAGCCCCAGTGCGCACAGGCAGCAGGAGTGAGCACAGGCAGCAGCCCTGGGCACAGGCAGCAGCCCTGGGCACAGGCAGCCTCCAGCACATGCGTGTGTGGCTTTATGCTGTGATTTTCATGCACCCAGGGGCCCACCGACCAATCAGACCTTTGCCAGTCCTCAGAGGCACCAATTTTTAAAAACCAGTTACAGTAGGCCCTTCACATTCATGGGGGATATGTGCAGAGAATCCCTGCAAAAGTGAAATAACCACAAATAACTCCCTCTAGCACCCCCAGATGTTTTGCTCCCCCCTTGCCATCTCCCTCCCCCTGCCGCTGAGGTGATCACGCCGGAGCTGTGGGTGGGCAGATGGCAAGCCTGATCACACCAGCGGTGGCCGAGGGCATGAAATGAATGGGTGATCACCCACTCTACACATCCCTGCAGGCTGCCTCCAAAGTGCCTGCACCGGTGGAGGCAGAGGGTGTGCAGAGAAGGGTGATTGCCTCCTCTGGACACCACTGTTGGCTAGCGCCAGTGCACCCACATGGGTGGCTGCAGGCATGCAGAGAATGAGTGATTGCCCATTCTGTATATCTCTGCCGCCTGCTGCCAGTATGCCTGTATGGGCAGTGGTGGTGAGTGTGCAGAGAATGGGTGATCACCTTCTCTTTACACCCCTGCTACAGTGAGCGGAGACCCCAGGACATGCAGGAAACCAGAGATCTCTGGCCCTGCACCCCTCTATGGGTGTTCTCTGGAGCACCTGCACCAGTGGAGGCCCCAGAACATGCAGGAACATGGTGATTGCTGACCCCACACACCCCTATGGGCCTGATCCCAGGTGCCCACATGAACACAGGCCCCAGGATGTGCAGATACATGGTGATTGACAGCCCTACACACTTCTGCAGGCCTGATCCTGGGTGTCCACATGAGCACAGTCCCCAGGGCATGCAGGGACGTGGGGATTGCTGGCCCTACATTCCCCTGTAGGCCTGATTCTGGACACCTGCACAAGCTCAGGGCCTAGAGCATGCAGGGAGGCAGCAGTCACTGGCTGTACACATTCCTGCAGGCCTGATCTCAGGTGCCCATGTGAGCTCAGGCCCCAGGATGGTCAGGAACGTGGCAATGGCCAGCCCTGCACCCCCCTGTAGGTCTCCTCGAATCCTTAAATCCTTGGTGGATTTGAAAGATTTGGTTCACCTATTTTGGTCTGGGGAGTCATATCCACGTATCTCAAATCCTTGCCAAGGATTTGAGGATTTGGTTGATCCATCCCTACTCGAAACCCGCCATGCTGGATAATTAGTTGCCAATACTTTGTTTTATTTTCAATGTATCACTTATAATAATATCAGATGAAATATCAAATGGAATTGTCAAGATATATTTTAATCTCACTTCAGTCTTGGTTATGGGACAGAGATAGTTTTGATCACTTGGTAGACAACATACATCGGGATTTATACAGGGGAAAACACCATCATTTGTTCTGATGGATATTTCACAGACACCCCCCCCCCGCATGTGTGTGTGTCTGTGTACATATACATATACATTCATTGCTGTCTTGTGGTTTCCTTGCCAGTAAATCCAATTTGACTTCTAGCTGAATTTAATGGAGGTATACAAGGCGATCAATTCCTAAAATAGTTTCAGCATTTTGGATCGTTCCTTTCAAGTGTTAACTAAACCAGAGTGGATTCACTGCCCCCAGTGCTTTAATTATTTTCAAGAACTTCAGAATGTGACTTTACATTGGTTCAAATTTATATAATGCACACATATTTTATGTAAACTTTACAAAGCCTCATGTTCATTCTATATTACGGTAAATTCTTGTAAAGTAGGAGTGAAATTCTTTCTAATCGCTAAATAAGGAGAACAGGAATTTGCTTGTGGGTGGCATCTAATGCAGTGTAACAGAAAAAGCAGAAGAGTTATTATTGTTCCTGTAGTAGTTGCACAAAGGCTAGCAAAACAATTAACAATTAACCATGAATACAAGCAAGATCTAACTTGATGGGGTTGTAGTGAAATGAAGAATTGTTTGGGCCATCTCTCATGCATATACTACAGAAAATAATGTCAGAGCATTGGCTTTGATACTTACAAGAATTGGGTTTCCAAAAGTGCTAGAAGCCTTGCACTGATTCCCATCATTGGATGATATCCTGCACTCTTATATACTGATGAGTTAAATTTTGGTGGCTTCTCCCAGGCAGGGACATTCCCTTCCACAGAAGGTTAAATTGATTCTCTAAGTTCTCTTTCCACTGGCAGGTGAAGACTTTTCTATTTACCCAGGCACCTGGTTGTTAACTGTCCATTGCTGAAGACCTTTCAATTGAGGTGTGATGTATTTTATCCTTATTACTATACTCTGTTTGTTAATCATATGTATGTACACACATATGTACACAGCGGGTGTCACTGAGGCAGGCAGAACCCAAAAATGTTTGATGATTTTTATAAACACTTGGTTTCAATAATTTGATATTTTATTAAATTGTCATTTTATAGTATCCTTCTAGGATTCAAATTCTACTGGAAAACAGTGCTATTATTTAATTATTTAATGCTTTCACTCTATCTTGTCTGACTTATTTTCCCCTCTATTTATACAACACTTAAAATATTAAAGCATTAATTTCTTTGCCATTTGCCTGCTCATTCTGGCATGAACAAATGCTGAATTCCATTCTTTACTATTCACATGCAGTCTAAACAATGTAAACTCTGAAATTTCTGAAGCTCACCTCTTCCCAGATGAATTTAGATTTAAGATTAAATGTTCCCCTCCTAAAGGTACATTACACACATATCTATCTGTGCTGCACTCACCAGAAACAGTCCTTTAAGACCAAGGCTTTTAAAGAATATATAAGCTTTTAGTGGTGCCTGGCACATTGTGTCAAAGCTTCACTGGTCAATAATTGTGTGTGTGTCTGTGTGTGTCTCTCTGTGTGTGTACAGGCACAAGTGTGTACACACACACACAGAGAGAGAATCACATATCCAGTGCTGGTCTCATCTGAAGCCATTAAATATTTTGTGTTTACATAACTATGAAAGCTAAAGAAAGTTTACTTGTTACACTGCTGTGTTATTACTTTTAACTGTCTGCAAATGTGAATTACTGTACTTGAAAGGTTTGCCCATTTCCCTAAGAACGGCTTAGTGATGCATTCTCTATAAAAGCATAAAATTACTAAGGTCTCTGTGGTAAAAAGTATTAGGAACGTCATCACTGTATTTGGTGCTGCTGTTTCAATGGTTCAGATTCTTGATTAGCTTTGAAACTTACTTATAGTTCTCAGCGGTATTTATCACCATCATGAAATGTTGTCGACTATGTGGTTTGACAAGGCCTCAATTTAGGCAATGCAAAAGAAGAAGAATTGTTCTTTCATTTTCATCTAAACCTATAATCTTGGTCTAAAGCATCTCACTTTAGGAGGTTGGCAGGAATGAGGGCAGGCTCACATCCTGTTTATAATTGGAAGAAAGTGCAGTTGACAGAACCATACGCACCGAAGTTACAAATTAGTGTAGGAAAGGGTGAAATAATGAGAAGAAGAGAGTTCTAGGAAAGGAGTAGGGACTGCATTTCTTCTTAAGACAGTAACAGCCACCAAAAGGACTGTTTGCTTCAAATTATCAGTTGAGGAAAGAAGGAAGTAATAAATTTAAAGTGCTGTTTTTCTTGTTAAATAGAGAAAGATTGGGTTCAGATTTATTTAGACTCAGAGGACATCTAGTGAGATATATATTAGCAATGACTTTCAGTTTCCACTTATCTCATTGCCTTAACTCTGAGTATGACATGGCCCTTTTCACACAGTGTTTCTAAAGTGAGAGGGCCCCTTGAGCCCATTTACGCAACGTAAATGGGAGGAGCGGTCTGCATGACACGAAAATAGTGCGAATGCTCCCAGGGCCCATGCACACTTACCTGGCGTGCGGTGCATCGGGAGCCGGGCTGTGTCACACTTCCTGCCTCAGCGCTAGCCTGCAATTCCCAGGTTGTGCTGTGGTAGGAAGGGGCAGGGCGCTCGCACAACCAGGAAGCTGCTGCAGAACAGAAGCAGCAGGGAAGCGACAGCGTTCCTGCTGAGGCTTCTTGTGTGAGCGCCGCCCCCCACCTCCGTGAAAAGGTAAGGTGCGAAAAGGCTCTATATTTGGATTCATATTGTTCTGTTTTAGGGCTCCAGTCAGCAGAATGGATCCTTTGGGAAAAGAGCAGTTCCAAGAGAAGAGTGCTGAGGGAATGATTTAGAAACAGGCTTGGGCAGTTACATAGTCCTGGTGAAGCAGAAAGGAACAAGTTATCAAAGAGGAAATTGAATTCAAATAGCCAAAGTAATTTCTTACCAGCTCATATTTTAAACAAAGAAAGCAAAGTGGTGTTCAGTTGAGGTAGGCCATACAAGACTGAGGAACCCTGAAAAAGAGAGGTCATGGAAAAAATAGAAATTTATTTATTTGTCTCTTTGTTTATTTTCTGTCCTACCTTTCTTATTATTTATTTATTATATTTGTAGGCCACCTTTCTCCCAGAATTGTGAGTGAAGGTGGCTTCTGACAGTGTCTTACAACATTGAATTCCAGGTGACTTGCAAGAGATTTAAAACACTATGCAGGTGAAAACTTGCATGTTAAAAAAGTTAAAAAACAAATAAATTACCACATTAAATCAATAACTTAAATTGTAAATCATTTAAGAAATAATTAGCAATAAAGATACAGCAAACACACTTCATTAGAAGACTCTTATCTACAACCAGTTAATCATAAAATGTCTGTCTAAATGAAAAGGTCTCCATCTGGTAGCAAAAGGAGAACAGCAGAGAGGGTAGTCTGGCTTCCTATGGAAGGAAATTCCACAGCGTAGGGCAGCCATCAAAAGGGGCCTCCAATGTGTCTACACCCGAATGGCCTGTGAAATGGTGGGATTGAGAGAAAGCTTTCCTCTGAGGATCTTAAGACCTGGGCAGATAATGTAGACCAACATATTGTTATGCCTCTTTCTGACAGGGTGGCAGACATAGCTAAGCTATGAGTGCAAGTGTCTGGAAAATAGCCCAGCAGACAGACAAACATTTGTGGCACAGTCAGAGCTGTCCTAGTTCTCTTCATTCCATAGTCAATCTCTGCAGAAAAGGTTAGCTGAAAAACTGTGCAAGTTCTGAAAGCAATGTGGGATACATCTTTACTAGCTCCGATCCCTTCCTATGACAATGGCTCCTGACTTTCACAGACTTTATCAGCTTCTTCACCCTTGGACGATTTTGGCTCATGGTAGCTGCAGTTTATCATGCCACAGAGAATCATTTACAGCAGCCATATAGGGCTTTATTAGGTTATAACCAGCATCTTGAATTGTGGCTGGAAATGCACCAGTAGCCCCTGAAGAGGTTTCAACAGGGGAATTATATATTCCCTGTAAACAGCCCCAGTCAGCATTCTAGCCACAAAACACTGTACTTACTGAAGTTTCTGAGCAGTTTCCAAAGGCAATCCCATGTGGAGTTCATTACAGTAATCCAAATGGAAGTTTATCAAGGCATGTGTCACTGTAGCCTGATCAGACACCTGCAGGAATGGGCTCAGCTGGAATATTTCTTTTAACCGTGAAAATGCAATCTTGGCTACTGCTGAAACATGGATATCCATGCTCAGGGCCAAGACCAAGAATATGGCCAACCTGCAAATGTGAATTTTCTAATGGAGCACAACCCTATCCAACATAGGCTGAAGGCTTATTCCCTGACTTTCCTTTTCACTGTCCAGGGTACCTCTGTCTTATCTGGATTAAACTTCAAGTTGTTCACCCTCATCTAGTCTTTAACTGACAACAGACACTTTTCTTAATACCCAGACAATTTCTTTGGAGTTAGATGGAGAAGAAAGAAGAGATTTGGGTTGTTCAATATGTAGCTGACACTGAACCTGAAAACCATAGATAACCTTTCCAAGAGGTTTCATGTATATGTTAAATAGCATGTGTAACAGAAGTAATCATTAAGGAATTCCAAAGACTGACAGCCAGAGTGTGTCAAATAGGAATCACACAACATCATTTTTTTGCCTGTCCAGAAAGGACTGGAACCACGGTAAAACACTGCTCCCAAGTCCTTTCTCGGAAAAGCAGTCCAGAAGGATACCATGGTCAGTGGTGCTGAACACTGCTGAGAGATCTGGTAGAACCAACAAAGATATGCTTCCTCTATCCAGTTCCTGGCATAGATAATCAATCTTGGTAAGCAAAGCTGTCTCTGGATGCTAACCAGTCCTGAAGCCAAATTAAAGTGGAGCTAGATAAACTGTTTCAACTAAGACATTCTAGAGCTGGGAGGCAAACATACAGTTCTAGAACCTTGCCCTAGAAAGGGATATTGGAAACTTGCTGATCTAGTCTCTAGTAAAGTAGAATTTAAGGAAGTTCTTTCCCCCCAGTAATTGCTTCATTACCTGCCTGTTTTAAGCAGGACAAGAACCTGTCTTGCTGCAGTGAGGCATTAACCACTTGGCCCTCCAGCTTTCATGAGTCAGGAAGAACACAGGACCTATACATAAGTGGTGGTTTTCATCTCTCCAATGATACTGTTCACAACCTTAAGCTGCAGAAATGGACAACATAAAACAAAAAACAGAACAATCAGGAGCCAAGACTACATCCACTGGACTTAAAAAAAAAAAAAAAAAACTATAGCATGCAAGTCAGACTGGATCCAAGCAATTTTATCTGCAAAGTTTCATGCAAATTCTTCATATTTTTCATACATTGAAACTCAGAAACTGCCTGTGAGAAGTGAATATATTTATATCTGTTGTATGTTTTCACTGCCACAGACAGCTACCTTTGATGTGTCTAAATTAGTGATGGATCATTTTCTGATGAAGGTGTGTGCTCCAGTATAGCTGCACATTATCATCATGCCTCTAAGATGCACTTTCACACCTGCTTGGAGGCCAGCTGTTTCAGATTTAGTCTTTGTTCCCATTTTTTCTGTAACAGTTAGATGCTCACAGGACTGGCCAGGCTCCATCTCTGCCTACAAAGATTCTGTTCCACAGAGCTTTCAGCTGGGTCCTCCAACTCAGGCTAGAATGCCAAGTCTCCCAGCTGAGACAAGCACTCCTCTTTCTCTTATTCTGAGGATGACTGTTTCAGGTATGGCATGGTAGATGCTCTCATCTATGACAAGCTTTGATTATATTTCCTCAAAAATTATATCATTTTAATCAAATTATTTTGCAATATGACTGCATAAAAATCCCCTGATGTATTCTATAAGGTGTTGACACTCTGTTGGCCTCTGTAAGAATTCCTCAGATAGTAATGGCATTCCTCACACATCCCTCTAATCCATGAATATGTGAAAACCATAAGGGATATTTTTTTAGGGTTATTCAACTAGCTAAACTAAATGAATTTAAGTCTCCAGGGCCAGACAAATTACATCCAAGGATATTAAAAGAATTGGCAGGAGTCATTTCTGAACCACTTGCAATAATCTTTGAAAACTCTTGGAGAACAGGAGAAGTCCCAGCAGACTGGAGGAGGGCAAATGTTCATCTTCAAGAAGGGAAAATAAGAGGACCCAAATAATTATCTCCTGGGCAGCCTGACATCAATACCAGGAAAGATCCTAGAGCAGATCATTAAACAGTCAGTTTATAATTGCTTAGAAAGCAATGCCATAATCACTAAAGGTCAACATAGATTTCTCTAAAATAAGTTGCGGCAGACTAATCTTATCTCTCTTTACAACAGAGTTACAAGCTTGATAGATGAAAGGAATGCTATGGATGTGGCATATCTTGATTTCAGTAAGGCCTGACCAAACCCAAAGGGTGATCACGAATGGCTGCTTTTCATCCTGGAGAGAAGTGACTAGTGGGGTGCCACCGGGTTCGGACCTGGGCCCAGTGCTATTCAACATCTTCATCAATGACTTGGATGAAGGAGTGGAGGGCATGCTGATCAAATTTGCAGATGACACCAAATTGGGAGGAGTTGCTAATACACCAGAGGACAGGATTAAAATTCAAAATGACCTTGACAGATTGGACAGCTGGGCCAAAGCTAACAAAATGAATTTCAATAGAGAGAGATGTAAAGTCCTACACTTAGGCAGAAAAAAATGGAATGCACAAATATAGGATGGGAAACGCATGGCTGGATAGCAGTACGTGTGAAAAGGATCTAGAAGTCTTCATAGATCACAAGCTGAACATGAGTCAGCAGTGTGATACGGCAGCCAAGAAAGCCATGGTGATTCTTGGTTGCATCAATAAGAGTATGGTGTCTAGATCAAGGAAGGTAATGGTACCACTCTATTCTGCTCTGGTGGACCTCATCTGGAAACCTGTATCCAGTTCTGGACTCTTCAGTTCAAGAAGGATATTGACAAGCTGGAACGTGTCCAGAGGAGGGGGGCTAAAGTGGTGAAGGGTCTGGAAACCATGCCCTATGAGGAATGGGTTAGGGAGCTGGGTATGTTTAGTCTGCAGAAGAGAAGGTTAAGAGGGGACATGATAGCCATGTTTAAATATTTGAAGGGATGTCATGTCGAGTAGGGAGTGGGCTTGTTTTCTGTTACTCCGGAGACTAGGACAAGGAGCAATGGATTCAAGCTTCAGGAAAGGAAGTTCCACCTGAATCTCAGGAAGAACTTCCTGACAGTCCGAGCTGTCTGGCAGTGGAATATGCTGCCTCAGAGTGTGGTGGAGTCTCCTTCTTTGCAGAGGCTGGATGGCCATCTGTTGAGAATGCTTTGATGGGTGTTCCTGCAAAGCAGGGGGTTCGACTGGATGACCCTTGTGGTCTCTTCCAACTCTATGATTCTATGACTCTTAGACAAATCTCAAATTCTGAAACAAATCAGACCAATTTTAGTATGAATGGATTATGTGAAACTTAATTTTGGCAACACAGAGGAGCTGTCAGTAGGGAAGGCAGGTGGTCCTGATAGAGGACAGAAACTGATTCTGGATAACATTGTATTTTCCTCAGATGGATCAAAAATCTCTGAGATTCAAAACTGTCTGCGGAAGCACAGTTAAAAATGGACAATAATTTCATTTTGTTAAGTAAAAATTTTACCAAAATTTGCAAAATTTCAATCTGAGGGAAAGTGAACACTTACTCATTCTTAGCGGTAATGGTAAGGAGTGTTGTTTGTTTGTTTATTTTGTCAGTTTTGACTGGTATAGCAAATATGCCCTTAACTAGAAAAGTTGAACCTGTCAATGTCAGGCGGGGCTAAGCAATCACAGAGGCAGCAACTGGAGTTTTATGGCTTTTAGTAATTAGGCAATAAAATAATCAAGGGATTTCGGCACCCAAAGCAAACAGAGGCAGTAAATAAAGCCATAAAGTAATTAAGGGGTTACATCACCCAAAACAAATGGAGGCAGTGAAACTCAGCAGTGAGGATTGACCAGGAACAGAAAGCCCATGAAACCGGGTGCAGATTCGTGGGTGGTAGATAGTTGTTGCCCCATACCCAACTCTCCCCAGCGTCTGTCTTAAATATTCTTTAGCCCAGCTGGGGCTCATCAAACGTCCGTTGGCCTGGGGCTGGAGGCCCTCAGACCTTAGATGCTTCTCTTGCAAGTGCTTTGATCTACGAACTGCCTCCTTTTCCTGTCGCCTCTGGAGGAACGTGGGGGGAGGGTCTGCTGCAAACTCCGGGCTGGAGTCAGAAACAGCAGCTTCTGTCAAGCCAGAAGCATTGGTCTGCTCTGCTGCAGGTACCGGCCCTGGGACAGCTGTGGGGTCACTGGCAGGCCCTACCTTTGACTCTGCAGGAGCCCCCTCTCCCTCCACAGGCTCCTCCCATGGCTGGGAGTCCAAGTCTAACTCAGAGTCCCCGTCTGAATCGGCAGCCTGCTCAGCCTCGGCAGCCTGCTCAGTCTGGCTCATGACAGAACCTTGCCTCAGTCACATTTTATTTATTTATTTATTTATTTATTTATTTATTTATTTATTTATTATTTGTATCCCGCCTCTCCATATTGATCGAGGCAGCGAACAACTTACAAATAGCATGTATTTTGAAACATTTTCTATACATGCCCCCAAGAAGCTGGGTACTCATTTTACCGACCTGCGAAAGGATGGAAGGCTGAGTCAGCCTTGGAGCCCGGCAGGATCGAACTCACAACCTTGTGGCTTGCAGTACTGGCATTTCACCACTGCAACACCAGGGCTCCTTTTTCCACCAGGGCTCTTTTTGAATTATGTAGTTCAAGTGTATTATTGTCATATGTTGTACCTGGGCTAGTTTAGAAAATAGTTCAGAAGCATAAATGCTTGCAAAGTACACCCTTTTTGGTATTGCTAGATCTTGATGGTAAGCAGGTTTCATTGATAGTTCTACTGGCTGTCAGGGCATTTTGAAATCTAGTTCAAAGTCTAGTTTCCTTTAAATCTCCAGAATGGCCAGGACCAGGCTTTTTATAGAACTTTATCAGCCTATGCCTGAAAACTGGCTTCAGAGATCCTACTCATTGGCAGACAATGAGTAGGATGGGGCACATTATAGCCAGGGCATTTAGACACAGGAGTCCCTCCCAAATAATCCTGACTTTGCCAGTCTCACTTGTCATGTCCATGGTAGAGTAGGCAGTAAATCACAAGCAGCATAACTCCTACTTACAAGGTGAGAGTTAAAGAATGTCCAAACAGAAAGGCAGCCAAGAGCAAATGAATCCAAAGGGGCAAATCCAAACTGTAGTCCAAACAGGCAGAGTTCCAAGACAACCAGATCCAAGAGCACAGGGTTTCAGAGCAAAAAAAAACCAGTTGCTGACCCTGGGAGGAAAGGCCAGCTGAAGCCCTCTTTTATCTATGGTTGCTGTCATCACAGGTGTTCCCTTATTAGGACTTGCTTGCTACTTAAATGGGCCAAGCAACACAAGTCCTCTCACAGTGTCTCTACTACAAGGTAGGTGTGTCAGCTGTGTCTTCCTTTATTTGTTCCCTTGGCTCAAGTCCTTGTTGTTGTTGTTGTTGTTGTATATTCTCCCTCTGGACCAGCTTCTGGAGACACTTCAGCCTCTGGGGAAGCCTCTGCGTCGGAGTTGGAATCCTTCTTCTAGCTGCCACGGTCTCCAAGGCAGGGCATGACATTTAAAGGGCGTTGAAGACCTATCTATCTGTTCTATTTAAGTTTTAATAAAGATGATCTTGCTGCTGACTTTATTCATTTTAGACAATTTATTTGTTCTCAGATTTCGTGACTATTTTAATACTCAATTGAATAATGTTTCAAGGGTTGATTTGTTCTTTTAAGCCACCTAGACAGGACATTGTTCTATAGGATAACCAGGCAAAAGTCTACCAGCCACATTGGAGAGAACAAAGCAGAAGAAATGCCTCATCTCAAGCCCTGTTGAGTTCATACTAGCACAGTGGAGGGAAATGAGGGACAAGATGTTCCCTTTTCCATTTTATCCTATTTCTTCCCATTGGAACCAATTATGCCAACTGAAGGAATGGTATATGTCTCCTTTTCTTTTTGGAGGCATACCTGGGGACTGGGACAGGGCTGAGACTTTACTGGTGTGATTTTCTTTTGAGGCAAGGGTCTCAGGTGTTTTTACAATTGTAGGGAGGGCCCACTGCTGACTTCTCTGGTCTCATAGAGGGACAGATTTACCTTGTGGCTTTGAAGTCAGTCCACTGCACTTCCACTCCACCAGGGATAGGATTCAAACCCTCAGGTTCAGAAAATAAACAGCTCTGTGATACAACAAAAAAGTTGGGAGTTATCTGCTTTCTTTTGATAATAATTTATATGGATACAGTGGATTTTGAATCTACCTGAGAGGTACAGTGTCAATGTGTGGATTAGAACTTACAGGGCAAACCTACCTCCAATATGTCCCAAAGAGGACCCTTCAGTGGACGACAATCTTTCATTGAGTGATGCCTCAAAGTTGTTCACCATAGAGACCAAACCCACATACCTACCTTGGCCTGCACCATACCACCTCAAACAAAAATCCAGTTTGTCAAATTCAGAGAGATAAAACAACTCAACAAATAATAAACCATTTAATAACCCAAATTCAAGACAAAAGGATAGCGTAATGTGAAATCAAGTTAGTGGGCAACATAGCTGGATTAAACAGTGGTCAAAATAGATGGATTACATATAGAATAATATGAATGCCTGCCCTCCTCACAACAGGTCAGTGTGCAGTAGCCAGAATAAATTGCTGACTGGTAAATTATGATAATCCTCTCAAAAATTCCTAGTCAGCTCCAAATACACTGACTGGGTAAACCGATGGTGCAACCTAAGTGGGAGGGAAGGCCTGGACTGGAGCAAACCAGAGATGATGACTGTTATTGCAGAGCTCATCCCATGCATGACTGCTGTCTTCCCCAAGGTAAGAAATATAGGAAATTTTCATTCCCCCCCACACCATGGCGGGGAGAATGACAGAAGTGCTCACCAACCATTCACGGAGTGAGCAGCAATATTTACACCCATCATATTGCTGAACTTTATAAATGAATACAAATGAATACAAAGGCTAAATATATACAGATATATTTTGAATTTCTGGTTGGGTCTCATACCAATTTCCCTCACTTACTGACTGTATCAGCAGACTCTACAGCCCATGGGAACTTGAAATAGTACTAACCATTGACATATTTTCAGTGTTATATTATCAAAATACCAATTCCACCTAAGTCCAGGCACCAGTGAGAAAAGATATTTTCCAAAATTGCTACTACTTCCCCCACAAGTGAGCTTCATGGATTACCTAATGAGACCAAGAACCTTGTAATATTTCTACTCATAGCTAAACCCTCATTGAGTTTGCTATGTGGAGTTCATAACTTATACCAGTACTGTGTGATAATCATGTGCCTAAGCAGATTATGTATTTAAGCAATATGCAGGGAAATGCAGAAAAGAGACATCTCTATTACTTAGTTGGCAAACTAGACTAATGTTATTTAAGAAAAGAAATTTGAGTGTTATTACCTTAGATCCCTATTACATGAAGGATCTACAACCTTGGTATAGTTCATGTAAGTCCTAATTGCACACAAAAAAGACGTGCTTTTCACTGTTCCCACTAACTGCTTTAAGGTCTTGACTTTGCATAGTAAGAAGATTATAGAAATGCCTGAAGGACAATTCTGGGTATAAAACCAAATGCCCCCATGCAAATTAAAGTTACAAAAAATCCTTTTCATCATATTATTAATTGTATAATTAATGCATCCTGTGTACTGATAAGAATAATGCCATGTAATTAATTTTTAAGAATTAAAATCTCCTCTTTATCAAGTTGTGTGGTCCACTTTCTTGTTTATAGCTCTGAATATAAATCCGCTTATCTAATTATTACATGACTGGTTTCATTGTTCCAAAGAAACCGCTCTAATTTTTTATTATTATTATTTTGTTTTATTATATTTTATTTTATTGATGATAAGATTTTCCATTTTAAAAAAATTGTCAAAGACCAAGGAACTTTTACTTTTAAATCCCTTTCAAACCTTATCACCAAGGTTTGTCTGTTGGTTCGGATAAGGTGTAGTTCTTTCATTTATTTGCTGTGTCTGTTTTGTCTTCCATGATTACTCATTCTGTTTACAAAAGTCTCAATTAGCATTTGAATAGTAACTCAGAGAGCAGACAGGTTGAGAATTCTTATAGAACTAATTTGGCAGCCCTCCTTCTTTCTCTTTCCCCTCTCCCTCCCTTCACACTCTTTTTCTTTGCCTCTAATCAAGTTCCTGTTATTAAAGCTAGAATAAAAGAACTGATTTTTCCATTACGCTAGTGCATGCTAAACGGAGCCTTGCCTTGCCTTTTCTTTCAGCTATGCTAATTGGACTCAAAGGAAATATTTACTTTATAATGGTAAATGAAAGATTTATTAAATTATAGCAAGGAAGAAACACGAAGTCACCAACAGGACTGGGCAATGCTTCCTTTAAAAGCAGTCCCTCCTCTTCAAGGACAGTTATTTTCATATTTGCTTATGTGTAACAACAGTACTCAACAATGGTACATAACAATGGTCATGAGTAACAACAGTACTATTAAATGATAAAACTTAATGACTTCAGATGGAACAAGTTTATCATCATAATAAGGTAGAAAGCAGATCTTGGATTGTTTCAGAATTACAAATTATGGAGGGTGGTGAGTCTAACTGAAACTAAAACTGACAATCAAGGATAAATGCAATCCCATTTAGTTTAACAGATAGAGGAATTGTGTGCCACAAACTGGACTTTCATGTAGGTTTTTCAGATATTTTATTCTGGACATACTTTGGATACTTTTAGAAGTAAACATTTTCAGCACCGGTATTGGAGAAATAACAATTTATTTAACAATGAATTTAGCATTCATATGCACACTTAACAGAGAGTGAACTGAATAGCATCTGTACCTGAACAATCATGTGAAAGATCCAGCATCTTGTAGTTTCCCCTGGTATCTTCTTGGTCTTCCCTAATATATTGTATCTTTATCCAGAGGTTGAATTCAAGCCAATAAGTTCACAGTTCCCTGACCAATTTGGTCATCTACACTGTTTTCTAATTCTGTAAGTTGTTCTCTGGTGATCTCCACAAATTTATACTAAATTTAAGAATTTTATGAAAGGCCTCCTCCACTAATTAGGTGAAATATACAATTAAGCTATTATTAAAAACCGTAAACCAGCTGCAAATGTGGTGGTTTCGTACTTTCATGCTACCATCCTCTGGAAAAAATATCAAAAAGACAGAATTTCCTCAGGTATTGGTTGTCATACAATGAATTAATAAACAACATCTCATCTGGAATACTGTCTCCAGTTCTGGGCACCTCATTTCATGGAGGATATTGACAAGCTGGAACGTGTCCAGAGGAGGGCAACCAAAATGGTGAAGGGTCTAGAAGCCATGTCCTATGAGGAATGTCTTAGGGAGCTGGGTATGTTTAGTCTGCAGAAGAGAAGGTTAAGAGGGGACATGATAGCCATGTCTAAACATTTGAAAGGATGTCATATCAAAGAGGGAAAGGGCTTGTTTTCCACTGCTGCAGAGACTAGGACAAGGAGAAATGCATTCAAACTACAGGAAAAGAGATTCCACCTGAATCTCAGGAAGAACTTCCAGAAGGTCAGAGCTGTTCAGTAACAGAATATGCTGCCTCAGAGTGTAGTGGAGTCTCCTTCTTTGGAGGTCTTTAAGCAGAGGATGGCTGCTCATCTGTTGTGAGTGCTTTGATGTGGGTTCCTGTATGGCAAGGGGTTGGACTGGATGGCCCCTATGATTCTATGAGTCTTTTTTTTAATAACTTCCTCTTCTAAACAACCAATTTTCATATTTTTCATGCATTATGACAGTTTGGTCCATGGGGGTTATAGGGAGAGTATTGGTCCATACCCTTCCACAGTCATCCAATCCTGTTTTATGTACAGAAATAAGACACATTTCTGGGCCTTTAAAAAGCAAAACAAAAAACAAAAAACAAAAAACCTCTGCATGTGATACATGTACAATAGTCAAATAATCTGTCTTAAATAACTTCTTTTCTCCATGCACACCTGTCCTAAGAGAGGTAAGATTGCTATCTTCCATCTGTTTTTCTTGTAGAGGGCCCTGCGCACTCCAATCCATCTTTCAAGGCTCTCAGCTTTGCTTGAAGAGTCAGTGAAATGCTAAGTAGACAGCCAGCTCCTGTCTCTTCTAGTTGTGCAGCCTTGAAAGAGGCTGGTCTTAATAAGTATACTTGTTTGTTGTACCAGATATTTGCATGTTACTCTATAATACAAAATTTTGAAGACAGTTTACAACTAGCAAATGTAAAGACAGTCTCCATGTTAACTTGAACATAAGAGTGAAATGGTAACAGTAATACAAGCTACAGTGCCCCCCAAAATAAATGCATACCTTTTAAAACTAAGAGGCCTAGACTACATGTGTCAATTAAAAGGTCTGGATGAACAAAAAGGTTCCATATCTACCCCCCAGCCTTAGGTACATGTCTCACATGTTTCCAGGTAAATTTATCTGGGAAGGATGCTGTGTCACTAGGGGGCTTCAACCAAAAGGACCTTCATCTGAACAACACCTGTGTTGTTCCATTTACATACCCTTCAACTGTCCTGATTTAACAAGGACAGTCTCTATTAATCCTCTATTGTCTCATTTTTTTTCAGTTGCTTCCCAGTTTTTCTCTTCTTCTCCAATTTCCCCCTTTGTCCTCAATTTACTTCATTTGTTGAAAATGGAATTCAACTTGCAAAAATAGTTTGCACTCTATTAATTTAGCAGGGGGAAAGGAAGAGAAGAGGAGGGGAGGGGACATAAGACTCAGGGAAAAGCGAACTGCTACAACCATTCCTAGCTTGTGCGTTTTTTCTCATTAATAACTTTTGCCATCTTGAGTGCAGTCCAACGTTTCTTGGTAACCCATGTCTCAGTTTTCATCTATAAAATGTTATGGATCATTCATTTTGTAGGAATATGTCGATTAGGGGTTCTTGAAGATCTTAAGACTCAGCCAAGTATACATGGGAGAAAGTTTTCCTGTGTTTCAGGGAACCTGGTCCCAAGTCACTTAGGATTTTAAGGGCTAAAATCAGCACTTTAAACTGGATTCTGAAATGAACTGGAAGACAGTACAGCAGATAAAACAGCCCAATGAATAATTTTTCAGCTTCATTTTAGACTGACTACATTGTCCAAACCATTTTTAAAGGCATTCTCCAATACAACACACTGTAGTAGTTTGGTATGGATAGCTGTGGCCAACGTTCAGGTGAGGTTACATCTGCTAAATCAAACAAAACTGATAAATGTCACTTTGTTTACAGACGTCCCACAAGCCCTTATTGAACACCAGATTGTGAAACTGATCACTCAGGGTCTATACAGCTTAGGTCAACTTGACCCAGGGAGGAATGTTAGTTATTGACCTATAGTCCTAGCCCAGACTAGATTTCTTTAAGAGAAGTCTTATTTTAACTTCTTGCAATGCATTGGTTCACATATTGGGAGCAAGGCAAGCTATAAAATATATAACATGATTTAAAAATAGGTAGAACCACTCCACCTTCCCGATACCCTTTCCTTGCTGAATGGAAATTCCTTCTGGAGAAGCCTACAGTAAATAGAGAGACAGTGGATGATAAAGTGCACTCTTGTTATACCTGGGCGAGTTAGTGTGTTCTCCTCCTGTTTGTAGAAGGAGTGCTTCATCTTAGCAGATGCCCCCATGTGCTCACCAAAGAGTCAATTTAGAAAGGGCAAATGAAATAACTTCAGGAGAGGAGGTGCACTCTGATTACACCCTCCTGGTGTCTGGCATATTGATCTTTGTAGAAAGTCCATGGACTTTTATCTCTCTGTTGGAGCCAGATACAAATGGTGTGATAATGTTGTGAGCTAAAGGATAGAATATTACTGACTAAAAGTTGAAGACTTTGGTGTCCAACATAGGAAATCTTTGGCAAATAAGACTTGTTTCCCATCACCTGTGGATATGAAACCAATAGAGGGATAAAAGTGGGAAAATATTTAGAACTCATCTTAAATAGAGCCATGCTTTTAGATAATGCAGGTTTGCTGTTTTACTTTCTGTGCTTCTATAAAAATGTTTCAGAATGTTCTATTTTGCTGTATTTTTACATCATAATGAAACTAGATAGATTGAGCCTGTTCCATTGGTCTTATTACATTGCTCATTTTCTGCAAGGATTACAAATAAATGTTTTCATTCTTATAAAGGACAGACATCAGACTATAGTTTTTGTTTTGTTTTTTTGCAACAACAACAAAGAAGCTGTCGAAGAACAGAGGAAGGAATTCTGATTTAAATTTTTAGATTTGGTTTTAGATGCATTTTTACTTTCTACACTGTTGGAAAAGTATGAATTGAAAACAGCATTTTAATACTATCTTTAGTTTTTCTCATGTAATTCAGGATTAACAAAGCAGAGATGATTGATCTGAGGTCACTGAATGCTAGGACAGCAAGGTTGTTCTGTTAAAGTAATTGCAATGAAAGATACATTCTCTTGAGATACACTAGTTATCTCAATCCACTCAGCCACGGAAACCCACTGGATGGCCTTGGGTGCGTCACACACAATCTCAGACTCAGAAAGCCCTGTGATAGGTTCACCTCAGCCAGAACAAGCCAGAAACAACTTGATTTTTATTTATTTTTATTTTTCATCCTCACTGTCCAAAAAGCACACCGTACCACTTTCTAAGGAAGGCTGAAAGGAAACTCTTCCACATCATGAACTCTCTTGGCATTAAAAACTAGTCTATCAAGAATTCTATCCTAGGTTTCCTAAGTGTATTTTCTATGTACAAGGTGTTGATCATATACATGTTGCTTCATCATGTCCCACTATTCCATGAGCTTTGAGTTAGCTTGACCATCACCAGAGCTAAGTGGCAAAATTTAAATAAGGTGGGTTTTTTTTTTCTTTTTGGACTACAGCTCCCAGAATACTCAAGCCAGATAGCAGCAAAAAAGGGTCAACTTTCTAAGCTCTTATCAGTGGATAATTGATAAATGAAAGCCTTAGGAAAATGGTATTTTAAAACAGGCATTTCTAATTTTATATATTTCATTGTTCCTACTTATTGATCTGGGATAATAACACAGGACAACAGTACTGGGGGAAAGCTGAAGGCAACTTTATTATCAAACAGTAGTTCAAATAGCTGGATCAATGAGTTACATACAGCATGAAGGAAGCAAAAAAACAAAAACAAAACAAAACACCAGTGTTCTCCAGCCAATAAGGGCACAGTAATCCTTTCCTACTCAGACCCAAAGGTGGTTAGTTGAAGCCCATTCTGCAGGGAGGATAGATAGGAGGTAATTTGTTGGCAAAAGGGGAAAAATTATGCACTCATATGCTTTAAAGGGGGGGCGATATATGGAGGCTTGCACAAAACCTAACACTCCCATGCGTTGCCCTGTTGGTGGTGGGGAGGAGCAAAGGCAACCCCAGCTAATAGCCAAGGCAGTGCAATGCATAAAAAATATAGAAATTCAGACCTAAGAAACATCTCAGACAGGACATGCTAAAGGGAACAAACACAGATTTATTGTCTGTCCTGCATCCTTTAAAAATTCAGTTGTGAGTAGGGTCAATGATGGCGGGTGCCTAAGACAAAATTATGTTGTCCAAGTACCAGCTTATTTGAGCTGAATGCTCTGCCAGTAGTTTAAACCTCTGGAAATGCATTTTAATTTCTTAGAATGGGGTGGGGGTGGGATTACCAACGCTGAAAATCATCAAATAATGGTGTCATGTAGATGGGGTTATGGCTATCTGAGGAATACCGGAATGCTGAATTGGGACCCCAGTAGAGAGATCCCCACCCCTATACTAAGCCAGTGTATGGAGATGTCTTTTAGACATGTACAGCTGTGTTGGAAATATATCAAAGATGACTGCGGGAGACTTCCAGTTCAAGTATGAGTGGGTAGGTGCAGTCCTTCGGCTCCTGCTGCAGATGAGCTGAGGGTCTGCTGCCGTCTCTGGTTACCGTGCACTGAAGAAGATCCCAAGTGGTTAATCCTCAACCCTGGGAAGGGTTTGGGGCAAGAGACAGGTCTGAATCAGATGACTAGGTTCCCCCCTTTTTGTGTGTGTGTTTTACAACCCATGAAGGAGGAGGACCCACAAGCTGGGCTTCAAAACCAATCTCACAGTGAAGACAGAGGATAGAGAGCAATCTCTCTCCCCTTATTCCTGCCGCCGAATTTCTCCCTGTGAACCAAGTTGGGCATTACGCCCTGGTTGAGCATTTTTTTCTTCTTCTTTTTTTTCTTTTTCTTAGAGGAAACAAAAGGAAATCAAAGGTAAACAAGCGGAAGACCTTGAGGAGGAATGGTTAGTTTCCCCTTAAGAAGGAGCTTTGTGTAGGAACCAAAGCATTTGTTTGTTTTTTATTACACTTTCAAAAGCAATATAGGAAGCTAGAATAACCAGCTGTAACTAAAGCCACAACCAAAGACTGCTGTCGTCAGGTATTTTTCTATGATATGAATGAAGAAGGGGAGAGTTAACAGCTGGCATTTGGTGATTTTGTGATTTACAAACTCTGTAACAACTGCTACTACTGCTACTACAGTTAGGAACTGCTGTTGCTGTTGTTGGCTGCTATGGGGAATATTAGCTGCTATTAACTTCCAGAGAACTTTGAATTATGAAGTTTGAATAACAGCATAGGAAATTATTTTGAGACTGAAACTTCTGTTCAATTTGATAGAGAGTTGAAAATTGGAACTACATGTAAAGTTGGATATTAAGGCTGTTAATTTCTCTATTATTTCTAATTTCTCTACTGTAAATGAAGGCAGAAGAAGACAAGAAATTGAGTTTGTCATTACCTTATTTTTTTGGAGAGTTGAAAGGATTATAAGAAGATAAGATTTGAAGAAGGAAAAACAGCAGTGGGATTAAAGAAGTGAGGAAAAAAGAAATATGTTTTGCACTGTATGTTGGAACATAAAAATATGCTGTATGCTGCATGGTATTACATGTATTGTGATTTTTAAGTACTGCAAACATATATAAATATTGGTTTATATGTGTATAAATATATTGTAAGAGCACATATACACATACATACAGGCGTATATGACTCACTAACATATCATAATGTATTCTGATACATTGGCCATTTCCACACTAAACTGTTATAGTGCTCTTATTCCACTTTCAACCTCCTGTAGAATTCTGGGTTTTGTAGTTTCCTGAGGCCAAAGAGCTCTTTGGCTGAGAATACTAAGGGCCCCTTCCTAACTACAAACCCCAGGGTTCCATAGGATGTGGAAAGTGGAATAATAGCACTATAACAGTGTAGTGCGGAAATGACCATTGTGATATTTGGTGGGGGAAAAAGAGGATAAGAAAGGAGAAGGAAAGAAAAGGGGGGAAGGAGGAGAAAGGGAAGGAAGAAAGAGGGCGGGAAGTACAATTCATTGAAGAGTAAGCCTCTTTATATGAAAGGTTGTGTTTTTGTCATTGCTAAATGGATTGAAGACCTGACTAAACATTTTTTTAGGGATTTAAAAGGCACAGTTCATAAGGATATTGAATACAATGATACCAATAGAAATATTATTACTGTTAAGACACTGAACTAATTAACTTATTAGATAGGTTTGGGGAAAAACTAATTGTGGAAGAAGTGTAACAGTTGAAATATAATTGATATACTGCTTTAAAATAATACTATATACAATATTCCTAATCTAGTACTAACTGAATTTAATTCAAGATGAGATCAGGGAAGGCTAGAGGTTTAGAATCACAGAGTTAAAGAGATTCAACTGATGAACCACCTGAATGTCAGAGAAAATTTATGGATGAGGTTTCATCCTATATGGTAGACATAAAAAAAGATTTGAGAGACCTAAAAGCCCAAATATCTGATATGCAAAATACTCTAGATCAGGTAAAAAAGATGTGAATTGTAATAGAAAAGATATCGACAATAATAAGAAAAAAATCAAACTTTAAAGCAGAAGGTTGACTCTTCTTCAAATGATCTTGAAATCAATTGGACAGAGTTGCAACGGTAGAACAGAGACAGATGGACTCCTGGATGCATATAAGGGGTTTGGAAGTAATAACTAATGAAAATGTAAGAAAAAGAATGGTGGGTCTTCTAGCGAATTTTTTTTTAGAGATTGAGGAAGATGAGATGGATGGAGAAATTGATGCTGTTTATAGGGTCAAATCTGTTACAGCAAAAAAGAAAGGTCTTCCAAGAGATGTGGTGGTCCATTTTAACAAAAAAAATCAATTAAAGATCAATTGGTGGTAGAACATAGTAGATCCCCCTTGGCAGATCAAGGTAAACAGCTTATCTTATTAAGAGAAATCCTTACGAGAATTTTACGGAAACAAAAAGACTACGATTTTCTGGTAACTAAACTTAAGACTAACCAGATTATGTTTCAGTGGGACTGTTTGGAAGGGATAACCTTTAATTTTAAGGATCAGAGATTTTAGGATAAATTCTACAGATAAAGCTCAAGATTTCTTAAGAAGATATGGACAGGACTTGACAAAATCCACTTCAGTATCATCTACAGAACCACAGAAACAAGTAAATGAACCAGTCTAAAAGTATCGAGGTGGAAACTGAAAAATTTAGAGATCAGAGAATAAAGGAAGGCCTGTCTGCTGAAGATATTGTGTCTGAGGATAAGGATTTGGAGACAAGTCTTATTGATCTGGATATAGGCGAACTGCTACTGATGAAATTTTAGGCGAAATGACTTGTGAGATTCATTCATGGAATGTAAATGGACTGAACTCCATGATTAAAAGGAAAAAAGTTTTGCCTCTGATTAAGAAATGGAACCCTGATGTTTGTTGTTTACAGGAAATCCATATAAAAAAGAAAGAGGTTAGACTCTTGAATAAACTCTGTAAAGGGAAAAATTTTGTTTCGGCAGCTACAGTTAAAAGAAGAGGGGTAGCAATTTTTGCCAAATCTTTTTTAGTCCCCAAAATGGTCTTTTGTGATGAAAAGGGGAGATTTTTAGGGGTAGAAATAACTATAAATAGTTTCCCCATACTGTTGATAGCTTTGTATGCCCCATGTAATGAAGAAAAAAAATGTTTTGAGGACCTTCAAAGACACATTACAAAAATTAAAATTGAGGATGTCTTGGTTGTAGGTGACTTTAATGGAGTGGTTGACTCTCAAATGGATAGATTTGGGAGTACCACAATAAAGAAGCAGCAAGGAAAAATTTCCAAAGAATTCCTTAATAAAGTAGATGAACTGCATCTTATAGATGTATGGAGATTTAAAAATCCCATGACTAAAGACTTCACTTTTTTTTCCAAATCGTCACAATTCTTGGTCTAGAATAGATATGATTTGGTTGTCAAAGGCAGTGCTCAGTCATGTTGGAATAATGCCAAAATCATTGAGTGACCATAATCCAGTTAAACTAATATTAAATCAATATGTGAGACCAAGAAGTTGGAGATTGGATGAAAAGGTCCTGCGACAGAAAGAGACTATAAACAACTGCAAAAAGGAATTAATTGAATTTTTAAAGTCTAATTTTGATAAAGTGAATATAACTACAGTTTAGGATGCAGCCAAAGTGTACATGAGTATTCTAATACAAAAAAAATGTGAAAAAAAGGAGAGAAAAGTAAAAAATAGAGGAGCTGTCAAGTAAAATTCATGTGGTTGAAAATCAATTGAAAAAGAACCCCAAGGTAAAAATGTAAATCAAAACTTGAAAATTTTGAAGAAGCAACTATTGTTAACCCTGACAGAAGAAATTGAAAAAAAAAAACACCAAACCCTCAGATTTGTGAAGCAAAACTATTTTGAAAATGCTCAAAAACCAGGTAGATGGCTGGCATATAAAATAAGAAAGGAAAAGAAAAGAAGAACTATTATACAGATAAGAGAAGAATACTAGAATGTTACTGATGGTAAAGAAATTAGGAAGATATTGTAGAACTTTTTCCAGAGAATCTATACCCTGAGCAGAATCAAGTGAATGACCAAAACTTAGAAGAATATATAAGTTCTAGAGCCCTCCCTGAAATTAACCCAGAACATAAGGAAGTATTGAATAAACCAATTGCGCTGATGGAAATAAGTGAAGTGATTGATCAATTGAAACATGGGAAAGCTCCAGGGCCCGACGGTTTTATGGACTGTTTTTATAAAACATTTAAAGAACAGTTTATGAAACCAATACACAAGCCCATTCCCTAACTCATTTGCTGTTCCCTTCTGAGGAATGTGCCCACCCTTTGGCCTTGAGACAGATAATCATGTAACCAGTAGGCAAATAGAGATGGAAGTATTAGTCAAAGTCATACGGTGTCTGGATGAATGTGCTATTTACTGAACCAAGTGCAGCAAGCCAGTTGCTAAAAATACACAAGTCTCAAGTCAAGTTGAGTCAGTGCATCATTTATTGCTGAGTCAAGTCTGAAGCCTTTTTCGCATGGCGTTTCTAAAGCGAGAGGACCCCTTGAGCATGATGCACTCCCATTTACGCGACGTTCAAGGGCCTGATGCAGACTGCACGCACCTTTTCATTTTTGGTTTAAAGCTGAAAATGGTGTGCGGTCGCGAAATGCTCCTGGGGCCTGCACACACTTACCTGGCATGTGGTGTGTCGGGAACTGGGCTGGTCACGCTTCATGCCTCAGCACTAGCCTACAATTCTCAGGTTGCACTGCAGTAGGAAGGGGCGGGGCGTTCGCACAACCAGGAAGCTGCTGCAGAACTGAAGCAGCAGGGAAGCGGCAGCATTCCTTCTGAAGCTTTTTGTGTGAGAATCCCTGCCCAGCTGCGTGAACGGGTAACGTGCGAAAAGGGTGTGAATTCAGTCATTGGAGTCACTTAAGTCCAACTTGAGTCCAAGTCGATCGTCTCAAGTCTACATCACTGCTTTCTACTATCATATCCTCCAGAGCTTATGTTCACATACTTTTCTGCTACTACTGAGCCTATCTTCAGAGAAAGAAAAGGTGGAAAAATTCTTGTGTTGACCAGCAACTTTCTTTTTCTACTCATATCCTCTGTTTCTGTTCCAACCTTCCCTTTCCATTTCCTGTTTTCGACAACCTCCCTTATTGTTATTGTTGCTGTGGTTGTTGTTGTCGTCACTGCTGCTGTTGCTGTTGTTCTTGTTGTTTGCCTTCAGGTTGTTTCCTACTTATGGTGACACTAAAGTAAAATCACAGACTTTCCAGGTGCTGAGTGTGTGTGAAACACCCAAGGTCTCCCACTGGGTTTCCATGGCCAAGTGGGGAATTCAACCCTATAGGGTTGTAGTCCAATGCTCAAACCACTACAGAGGTATATTCTGAATCTAGACCACACCCAGCATTATTTTCTAAAGACTGTTGTTGAGAACAATCTAATGCAATGAAAGAAACTTTCTGAGAGCATTCTGTATGTAGAGACAGGGATGAAAATGGATTTGGGGAAAGAGAAGGAGTGAGAGATCATCATGGAAAGGGATAAGAACTGCTTTCACCACATAATCTGCCCTGCAGGTTTGGCTCACAGTGGGCAATCCAACCCCAGAACCAACATAGCTCCCCACCCTGTCAAAGCATCAAAGGATTTTAGGAGGATCCATGAATGCTATGGAAAAGTCTCCTGTCTCTCTAGAGTATCTCTTGTAGCATGCCTGAGGAAAATCTGTTTACAGGAAGAAAGCCTGAAAAACTCATGTATAATAATTTTATCAATGGCGCCTTGTAACCTCTTCATCCTCTCCAAACAAACCACTAAGAGAATGAATGGCATTTCAGAAAACCAGTAAGTTCTTTATCCCATGCAACAAAGCAACAAAAGTCAAGCTAATATTTCATTTTCTTATGAGCAGGTGGGGTGGGAGTGAAAAAGAACAGTTGATAGCTGATTGCAAATGAGAGATTTCATCACTGTCAAGGTGCTGCTTGCCATAACGGCTATTTGATCATATGTATTAAAATACTGACTAATGATGATCATTTTTAAACAAATGTTTGCCATCCAGCATTGATGGGGATATGTTAATATTTATTGCTTTGAAAACAAAGATTTTCAAAGGGCCTGTTAACATAACCAGAATGCTTTACAGTGTTAAAGAAGATTAAGCCAACAACAAGCCAGTTTCAGTTGTCACATGAACAATTTTCCATGCACTTTGTTTACAGAGTTTAGTGAAAAATAATTACATATATTGAAGGGGGAAGTGCTGGTTTAATTTGAATATTTGTTAGGTTTTATTTGAGCAGCCTGAAAGCCATTTCAAGATTAACTACTTTAATTAAACAAATTAATAAACTAAACTGATGTAGGGTCACTTCCTAAGGTAGAACAGCAATAACTTTAGAAGAAAATATGTTACTCAGATGTGTAATTAAATGTCAATTTATTATTGGTCCACAACAATATATAAATCTTAATCTTTGCTGAAGTAAAACTCCATTCAAATGTTATTGCTGAAATATGTGAAAAATATTGCAAAACTCTTGTGGACAACAAAAACAGCATTAACAAAAAGTATATATATTTAAACAAAATCACAAGTGAGTTTTAAATCTGCAGTTAAAAGCTATTGGCAGATAGATATCTACTTATGTTTATTAATAAATATAGGCAAAAACATAACTCAGCTTTTCTTCTCTTGTGGCACCCATAAAAGTATATATATTATTTTAAGTTTGCAAATAAATATAGCTAAAATATAGCTGTTATATTTTCATTTGGAAATTAATAGTACAGTCCTTTATTGAAGACCTACCAGCAAAAGTGCTATAAAATTTTGCAGAAGCTTCTCTACGGTTACAGAACATCAGATACACCACCTTAACAAAAATATATGTTTCATATATCTGAGATTCACAGGAAAAATGACTAAATGGACAGAATTGTTGGCAGCACTAGGGAATGGGGTAATGACACTGAATCCTCTACTCCCAGCCTTTGTTAGTGGTCACATTCATACTGACAATTCCACTGTCTATCCATTGGATATAGATATCTTCTGCCCCCTTTGATCATAATATATCCTTATTTTTGTGGCATTCTGTCACAAATTACAAAAGGAGCAGTGCCAGGCTTGTGAGGGCAGGCAACCTACTGCTTCAAGTTGCAACAAAGGATGAGAGGGGTAATTACTTTAATTTTAATGCTCTTGCCCCACCCCAAGCTTGATTTCTTGTTTTTTTTTGTTTTTTGTTTTGGATAATTCTTGTTTATTTTTGTATTTGCAAAGTTTAGAGTGTTACTAATATATATATATGACATGTCAGAACCAGAGTATCATCTGACAATTGCTAAGTTACAGATGCTTTGAAATGTCACTGCACTAACTCCTTTTCCTCCAAAAACAACAACAACAACAACTCCTTCTCCTCCTCCTCCTCCTTCTTCTTCCTCTTCTTCTTCTTCTTCTTCTTCTTCCTCCTCCTCTTCTTCTTCTTCTTCTTCTTCTTCTTCTTCTTCTTCTTCTTCTTCTTCTTCTTCTTGGGCACTGCTTTTCTAAATGTACATGTCTACCCAACAAGAATGAATCCAATATGCTGGTATCCATCTCTGCCTGCCCAGTAACTGCTGAAAAGTCTAGGCTGATGTATTTTATCCATCATTAAAACAAACCCATGTGAAATATTTTTAAGAATGGCTTGGTAGTGACAATAAGTCAATTAATTAATATGGAGAAAGTATCTCAACTTCCAGATTTAAACACTCTTACATGGACATAAGCTCAAGATAAAAACATGATCTCATAAGGATGTAGGTTTGCCAGGCTGAATATGGAACAGGGCTCCTGTTGATTTAATATTTAGCAGCTCCTTCCTCAGGGAGACTTAGGCCATTTCCACACTAGACTGTAATAGTGCTATTATTCCACTTTCAATATCCTATGGAATCCTGGGGTCTGCAGTTTAGAGAGGTGCCTTTGACTGTTATAGTGAGGCCCCTCCCTAAACAGCAAACCCCAGGATTCCATAGGACGTTGAAAGTGGAATAATAGCACTGTAGTTTAATGAGGAAATGGCCTAAATATAAAGTTTCTTCAATTGGGCAGGAATCCTTTCAATTCTTAGATTTCCCCAACCACTTTCCTAAGCTTTAGTTTCAAGCCTTTACTATACTAAAGTGTGTCAAATGTGTGTACTTTAAACAACAATCTGTTGTGTGTGTGCATAAATATGTGAAACTTCTCTACACATAGAAGGGACAGATATCTTTCTTTGTTTAGCTGGCAAATCATGCTTGCAAGACATAGTGGCTCTCTATGTGGCATGTGCATCCCCCACTTCTATAGCCATCAAAGAGTAAAAGAATTTTTCAGTGGTATCATAGGTTTATTTGGTCTACTTTAGTTGGTACTAGCAATTGGATTTAACCCAACAACTATATTTGGACTTCTTTGGGCCTTTTCGCACCTTACTTTTTCATGGGGGTGGGGGGCGGCGCTCGTGCGAGAGGCCTCAGTAGGAACGCTGCCGCTTCCCTGCTGCTTCAGTTCTGCAGCGCTTCCTGGTTGCCTGGGAATTGCAGGCTAGCACTGAGGCAGGAAGTGCGACTGGCCCGGCTCCCGACGTACCTCATGCCAGGTAAGTGCGCACAGGCCCCGGGAGCATTGCATGACTGCGCACCATTTTTGGCTTTAAGCCGAAAGTGAAAAAGTGTGTGCGCGGTCCACATCAGGCCCTTGAGTGTCATGTAAATGGGAGTGCATCATGCAGACCGCTCCTCACATTTACGCGACGCTCAAAGGGCCCTCTTGCTTTAGAAACGCCGTGAGAAAAGGGCCTTTGAATAGTTCCCCTTTTTCCCCTTTGAAATTCTTCTGGGAATCCAATTGATTCTAGGCCCAGAAATAGCAAGAAGATTGATTAGAAACTGAAAGTATCATGTTGCTGGTAGAGTTAAAAAAAAAAAGAGTTGTGCAACCCTTAATAAAATACGAGGTCCAGTGAGCTTGTTCTTTGTTAGGGAAGGAGGATCCGACAGCTTAGACAACCTGACTTGTTTGCAGACAAGCAAGTGAAGGTGGAGAGCATAACATATGTCCCTTTATGACTGGGTCACAACAGACTCTATTCCAGGCCAGCAGTGGGGAGAGAGCTGACTGGGGAACCCATTTCTGAGGCTTCTCAAGTCTCTACTCTAGCAAATTTTAATTACTTTAGAGCTTGGTTGGGACCAGTGATAATAAATGTGGCTTGCTGTCCCTCCTCCACCATCTTCCTTCCCATTTAGTCTGGTCTCTGTTTATTTCTTTACTAGCTCCTTACCCCCTTTCTGTTCCTGCTCCTCTCCTTCACTTGTCTTACTACTCATCTCTTATTGTGTTTGTTTCCCCTTCTCCTGCAAGCTTCTGTTTTTCCTCCACTTATCTTCCCCTCCTTTCTGTTTGCTTTCTTTTTTCTTTCATCCTCTTTTGCAGTTCCTGTGTGTCTGCAAACATGCATGCAGAAGCTTTACCTGTTTCCCTCCTTCCTAATCCACACAATGAATAGAAGTGGTTATTTTTTTTTTCAAAACAAGACTAACATTTTTTAGAACTTCATGAAGTAAAGTTTGAGTGATGCAGCTAAGATGGGGATAGAAAGTGGAAATGGCTAAGTAGGCAGTTTCTGTACTGTATGGTGAAAAGCTATATGCCCACCAAGGAACTGACAATCATAGAGTTCCAAAATAATAATTTTGCAAAATAAATTTTACAAATGAATTCATTATAAAATTTATGACATTGGCCCTTTTCACATTAAGGTTTCTTGCACGAGCGGGGGAGGGCGGCTAGCACAAGAAGCCTTCTCCGGGAGGCTTCCACTTCCCCGCTCGTTCCTTCCGCAGGCGAAGGAACGAGTGGGGGAGCGGCAGCCTCCCGGAGGTGGCGGCAGCTCGCACGTCCGCCCCCCACGAAGCAGGAAGCTCGCGCATCCATCCCCCCCACGCGCGAGAGAAAGGAGGCTGTCGCATCCGTCGCGCTAGCACCCCGCCCCTTCCTTCTGCAGGGGCAGAGGGAAGGAAGAGCGACCCGGCCGCCTCCCCGACGCTCCGCACAAGAGGTAAGTGCGTGCGGGCGCTAGGAGCGTTGCGCGAGAGCGGGTGATTTTCTCTTCGAGGAGAAAATAAAAAAACCCGCAATCGCACCTCTTCAGCCCCGTGAGCCTGGCGGAAGTGGGAGTGCGTCGTGCAGAGCGATGCTCCCACTCCCGCAAGGCTCACGGGGCTGTCGCGCGACAGAAAGCCCGTGCGAAAAGGGCCATTATTAACCTCTACAGAAGTAAAATTAATTGATTTAATAACTCATTATTTATAAAATTATTGCCTAATGTCGGCTTCTTCTTTTTTTCTCAAACACTACATAAATTCATACATACCTCTTCTTCAAATGCTGCCATTTTATGCATTTGTCTTTATTAAAAACTCTTGTTCTTAACCTTGCTTTTGGAATGACTTGCCACACCTTTGGCTATGTTCTTATGTCACCCGGACATATATCTTAAACTTCAGATGTCTGTCCCTAGTTCTCTTTCTGTAACGTACTGAAGGGTTTGAATGATTGAAATATATATACATTACAGTGAGAGATATAAGTATCCTGTGCATCTTGAGTGATATTGGCTAAATCCAGTTATTACTCCCAGTTATAGTAAAATAATTGGATCCCCAATTTAATGATAATTTGATGGTAAAAATGCTGTTATTGCTGTTGTTGTGTGTCTTCAAGCTCTTCCTGATTTATGATGACTCTTAAGGCAACCCTATCATGAGGTTTTCTTGGCAAGATTTGTTCATATGGAGTTTGTCTTTGCCTTCCTCTGAGACTGAGAATGTGACTTGTCCAAGATCATCCAACAGGTTTCCTTGATCAAGCAAGAATTCAACCCCTTGTCTCCAGAGTCCTAGTCCAACAGCCAAATGACTACAACATATTAGCTCTCATGAGGGTAAAAATACAGGCTACTTTGTTTCATATTGGTACTTTTTTTTCTACTCCAAAATCTGCATGTGGGGCTCCACTCCAAATCTGATTGATCACCCACTGTTGCATGTTACACAATGTAGGATGTGGTTTCACCCCATGTTAAGAATCAAGCTGTGAAATGAGAAGAGGTTGAATTTCCCCATTGCTGATTAATCATAAGAAGCTTCCAGGGAAGTGGAACCACAGAACAGGAGGTAAAGAAGTTTCTGAGCAGACTATACCTATTTTTTTTTTGTATTTCATTCACTCATTCATTTAATGTATACCAGACATTTTTAAAAAGTATGAATATTTAAAATATGCCCACCTGCCATATTTCCAATTGTTCCTACTGTTTCTTAAAGGCAAAAAGATACAACGTGAGACATGAAAGGCCTGTCTTAAAACACAGTATGGTTAATGGGACAGAAAGGCTGTTCTTGATATTTTTTCCTTGGGCTGTTAAGAGGTTTTACGGTATATGACCTTCAGGAAGCCTTCAGTCCATAATCACACATTTTAGCAGTTAAGCACTGGATATTTCAGCTTGTTTTGTAGCATTATGGGCTCTGTGAATTAAGATGAGATTATTTTTATTGCTGCCTTAAAGCTCATACCTCTAGATTCATTTTTAGATCACTGATACAAAAGCAAACACTTTGACTAAAGGATAGCTTGGTCTTTGATATTCTCCTCTGCCTTATTGGCCATGTTTCCCATTATTGCTTTTCTCTGGTCAATTATGCTTGTAGAATTTCCACTGACACCAATGGGGAATTGATCTGAGAAAACTAGGAACTCACAACTAATATATAGTATCAAAATATTGTGTGGTAGGGAAAAAAACTTGGCAACCCCAGGGTCAAGTTCATTTTGTACTCTATAACCTCTTCTATTAAGGTCCTAGTTTGCTTTCCTGACACAACGGTTCTCTCAGCTGTTGAATTCAGTTGTGTATCTACCCTCTAAAGCTCTGGTGCTTCTAGCTCTAATAAGCATGTGACAAAATGAGGGGAAAAGAGGTCAGTGCATCTCTTAGAAAGGCACGGGAAGAAGGCAGGTTAGAGATTATATTTTGTATTTGGATGTTCCAAGCGATATTGATATAAATGGTCAGCAGAACAAGTAGAAATTGCCTAAAGGAAAGTTTTAAGTGTATGTGTATGTTTGTGTGTACTGGTGTGTGTGTGAATTCATTGGTAGATTGCAGACTTAAAATGAAACAGTACTATTTCCTTTTGTTCAAAAGATATTTTTCTTGGTGAAGTCAAAGCTTTTTCTTTCATTTATAAATAAGGATTTTAAACTACCTCACAGATCTACCTCCAAACAGAAACAAACACATACATCCAACAATTATTTCTCTGGGAAAGCTAGAGTTATTAAATTTAAGTCACTGAACTTGTAGCTGGTGTTATTTCTTATACCTTTTAAAAGTGAAGAATGTTCTCATGTTCATTAGCTAGAACTATGGCTTACATTTAACTGTAAATTTAACAGACCAAAGGCTGAATTTCCAAATTTTATTTGGAACAGCATGTGGAATAGTGTTTATCTATATAGACATACATACATATCTGCCTGCATACAAACACAGGTACAGATTTTTTGTTTCTCCTTAGGAGCTTAAGCACTATTCTGTGTGGCTTATAGCATTTTAAAATCACAGTATCCCCAAGTACAATAGAATACATTAAACATACAATAAAAAAGCACAACTACTACAATACAGTAAAATTAAGGGAAAAGCAGAACCTATGGATAAAACATACTTGGATACTTGCCAGGTAAAAGCTTGCCAGAACAAATATACAAAGCATAGAAGGCAGGGGATAATTTGTGTTTCAGGGTAAGGTGTTTCATGATGAAAAAACACTGTGAAAGCCCTATCTCTTGTTGCCATCAGCCATGCCTTCATTAGGGTTGCCTGGCTGGTTCCTTCCTAATGTAGTTCTTACATCCATGGTGGAGAGCAGGGGGAGGGTGTGCCCATGACAAGAACACAACTTGATGCTTTTCTTCTCCCCTCTCATTTTGGCTTCTAAAGATTCTTCAGGACAGCCCCATGCAGGGTGTGTCATACCAATACAGATGCAACTAAAATATATATTATTATCACCACAATCTGACTTTTTCCGGAATGGGTGCAGCTGGTGCAAGTCCCTAAGCCATGCAATTATATTTCTCCCCACTACTGTCTCATTGCCAACTAGATGCAAAGCTGAATCCAGGAGCAGTTCCAGATTGCAGATTTGAGTAAGTCTTCATCCAGAGCAGGTTGAATTCTCATTTTAGAATCAACTTCTCTTCCAGTTGTTTGGATGGAGAGTGTCAACTTCTTTTTCAGTTCCCAATCAGTCCATTTCTACTTTCAGGCCCCAGTGCAGAATCCCACCAGCTTCTTTTCTCTTGGATGATGAAGAAAATAGGACTGCACATCATCTTGCTCAAAGATGACCACATTCCAAAATTTGCAATGAGCAATATTTTATCCTGGATTCTTATTGTCCTTATTTTTATTAATAATTTTATCTTATTTATATCCCTTATTTTACCCAGCCCTGGGACTCAATGTGGGTTACAGAGTTAAAGCATGTACAGATAAATTACACATTGTTTTCATATTCAGTTCAAATTAACTCATGGTTATATTCCATTTTTAAATACTGTTCCATGTAAAAAGTCATCATATATACAACTAGAATCTTCATGTGATTCCTGCCTAATCATAAGTTTGCCAGCACCTCCATCTCCTTCTGCTTCAGAAGGGACTGAATCATGCCTGAGAATCTCTGTTTGATGAAATAAAAAATAAATATGAAATTGGTTTATATTTCTCCAAAATTCACTTTCTTTGAACCTGTACATTGAATCTGAGATTCTCCAATCCATTCAAAATCTCCTCTGAACCTCTTTCAGTACAGCTTGGTGATAGGAGGTTTGAGAGAGGGTTTTTCTTTTCTCTTCATTTTTTTTCCTATATGAAGATTTACCAAGATAGATGAGGCAAGAAATTAAACCATTGAAGTAGAAGTTAAACTAAGTTACTTGCTTAATTTACTTTGGAAACAGGAAAGAGGGTGGCATTAAATTTCCTCACATATGCTTTGTAGCCTTAAATACTTTCCTTGTGGCATTCTCCTTGCATGTATCATGACCCACCAGTGTCCTCTACCAAAACCAAATGAGACCTCTTCCTCAGAGGAGGAGAGTCCTATTTCTGGACCTAGTAGTCAGACAGTCGATTATCAGTGGAAACAGGGAAACCATCTGACATTTACCCTCATAGGAAAGTGCTCCACAGGGGTACAGATTCAAGGACCTTCAACACTATGGCCTTTTTTGCACGGTATTTGCCATGCAAAAGGGCACCCGGAGCTATTGTGAGGAGTGATCTACATGACACACTCACAATAACACGACTCTCCAGGGCCTGGCAGGTGCCGCTCACATACTTTTTCATTTTTGGCTTTCAGCCAAAAATGGTGCGTGGTCACACATTGCTCCAGGGTCCCACGCACACTTGCTGTGTGTGCAGAGCCTTCAGAGCTGCAGTGGTTGTGCTTGCTGTCCCAGCACAGCCTGGGAAACTCCCAGGCTGTGCTGCGGACAGAAGAGGTGGGGCTCTCACACTGTCAGTGCGGGACGGAGGACAGGCGGAGGCAGGAGAGCCGGGTGGTGGAACAGAGCTTTAATGCAGCCAGTAACACAGCAAACTGTCCTTAATGCAGGCAGCGCTTATACAGTCTTTAACATAAACAAAGGGGGTTGCACCACCCAGGGAACAAACAGTGGTAAAGAAACAAAAGGTTGGTTACTTCACCAAGGCAAGCTGCAAGGCTGGACTCAAGCGCGGGCAGGACAAGGCACGGACAGCAGGACCACGGTAGACCGACGGTTGTTGCTCCGTGCCCCCTCCTGCCCGGCGCCCGACTCAAATAGCCCTCCGAGTCAGGCGCCAGCCAATCCGGCGCGGCCGCGCCTCTGAAGACTCGCAGCTGTGCTGGGCCTCACAGCTGGGAGCTCTCTGCCCGCTGCCTCCTCTCCAGCAGCTGCCGGGACCGGCGGACGGCCTCCTTGGCCTGACGTCGCTGCTGGAAAGGAGGAGGCGGGGCGGAGACATCAGTCTCCTCTGGATCGGGACCACGGGCAGAAGCCTCAGCCTCCCGCGGATCGGGGCCGCGGGCGGGAGAGGCGGAGGCTTCGGCCTCCTGCGGATCGGGGCCGCGGGTGGGCGGAGCCCCGGAAGCAGGCCTGGGACCCGCCCTCCCCGGCGAGCCGGTCTCCGCCCCTGCGCCCATCGGCGACGGATCCGGACCTGCGGCCTCGCAGTAAGTGATTCCTGGCCCAGCAGCCTCCCCCGCAGCCTCCGGACCAGGCCTGTCGGCTGCAGTGGCCTCCAGACAAGGCCCGTCAGCTGTGGAGGCCTCCGCGTAGGCCTCGTCGGCCGCGGCGGCCTCCGTGTAGGACTCGTTTGCCGCGGTGGCTTCCCCCATGGCCTCCCGGCAAGGCCCGTCGGCCGCCGCGGCTTCCGTGGCACCCGGGCGGGCTCCGGTGGCGGCAGCCTCCCCCCGGCCTTCGGGCAAGGTCCCTCGGCCGCCGCGGGCCCCGCGGGATCCTCCGGGGCCTCCATCGCGTCCGCCGCCGCTTCCGTAGCAGCCTCAGGGGCACCGGCGGGCCCAGCCGGGCCCGTGCCCCTGACACACACTGCCGGCTTGGGAGCAGCAGCTTGTGAGGAGCTGAAGCAGTGGAGATGTGAGAGCCTCTTGCTGGAGGCTGCTCACGTGATCCCTGCACCCCAGTGCCAAAAAAAGGTAAGCTGCAGAAAGGGCCTATGACTCTCAGAACTTAAGGTGCAGAAACAGAGGTGGATCTGAGAAGACAACTCGGTCAGAAGAGGTGGAATACACTTAGTGGTGAGATAGTCTGAAGCATATAAATTAAAGCCATACATTAGAATTCTGAATTCATGGCCTTTTTTCCATACTAAATTTTAGTACTAGTTATCCCTGAGGTCCCTTCATTTCAGTAGTATAATATAAAACTGGGATGGGAGATGGCAGTCATTCTGTTATTTTTAAATAACTGGAATACAATTCCTTTTCAAGTCATTCAGAGATCTATGAAGAGATCCAGGTATACCATTTACCTTCTCCTGATTTAATGCATATCAGGTGCTAGGCAGGTGTTTTAATCATGGGCTGCTAATCTGGCCCTGTTCAGCATTCTAATGAAGAAATGTGACCTTGAGAAACCACTGTAAGAACCAGAGGACACATTTCTTCCTATGCTGAATTTATCTTGGGCAATTCTGCCTTGTCCAGTGCCAGTTGTGCTCTGGAATATGAAATACCACTTCATTAGAAACTGAACAAGCCCATCTTAAGGAGTTATCCATTAGCAATGCTACTGTTAGGGTAGTCTAAGGAAATATATGAAGAATTAATATACTGTACGGATATCATAAAACTGGGGGGAAAAGGGATTTGTTTTCTGTCTAAGTGTAGCCTAAGAAGAAAAAAAACTTCAAATAATGTATATATTTTCATTGACATCATCAGATAATATCATTTTGTTATTAATACAGAATAAAAGGATTGTATATACAAACTGAGAGCCAGGGTGGTATAGTGGTTTAAGCGCTAGACTACAACTCTAGAGGTCAGGGTTTACTTCCCCACTGGGTCATAGAAATGTGTGAGTAGTCTTGGGCAAGTGACATTCTATTAGCCTCAGAGGAGGGCAAAGGAAACCCCCTCTCTGAACAAATATTGCCAAGAGAATCCCATAATAAGTTTCCCTTAGGGTTGCTATAAATCAGGAATGAGTTGGAGGCACACACAAAGTACAAACTTGGAGAAATATCTAGGAAAAGAATGATCATTATGCATTGAATCTCATAGTCTGCAAGTCAAAGGGATGGGATAGTCTCTCTATATTCTGCATCTGGAGTACTGTGATCAGTTCTAGAGACCTCATTTTAAAAAAGATACAGGCAAGTTGGAACTGGGCATGTTCAGCTTGGTGAAGAGAAGATTAAAGAGTGGCATGATCACATCCTTTAAATACCTCAAGGACTATCACAAAGAGGAGGGTACAGGCTTGTTCTCTGCTGCCTCAAAGGGTAGAACTAAGTGTAATGGTTTGATGTTACAGGAGAGTAGATTTTGACTGAACTTTAGAAAGAACTTCTTGACAGTGAGCAGTTCAGCAATGGAACCCATTGCCTAGAGGGTGGTGGGTGTCTCCTTCTCTAGATGTCTTCAAAAAAAGTCTGGCAGCCACCTGTTGGGGATGCCCTAGTTGGAGATCCTGAAACCCCTGGAGCTTGGGGTTGGACCTAATGGCCCATGGGAACCCTTCCAGTTCTATGATTCTATAATTTATGGAGTCACACATGAAATTCAGCTAAAAATAAACCTGCTAAAATGGAAAGGCTAATCACAATTAAGTTTAAATCACATTTCTTGTAATAGGGGTACTGGTAATTCATAATTAGCTTTGATAGAACCAGTACCTTGTACCATACATTTACAATGATTTTATATAGTTTGTTGTGGCTTTCTCCAAGAGATTGTAGGAACAGCTGAGAATGCTGAAAAAATTTAGTTGTGGCTCCCTCTTTAATAAAAAACAACAACAACATAGTCCTGAAGTTACTATTACAAATATCATATATTTTGTAGTCACTTCTACAATGTGGTCTTAGATCAGTACTATTGACTCAAGGAAGTATGCATAAGGTAGCATACGAAATCAATTTATAGACCCATTGAATCTGGGCAAAGAACAACCACAACTTCTGTCATACTCATAGCAAGGAAAAAGTGATTTACAGAGGGCACATCAAGTAGGTGGGATGATATGAGTAAGTGCCAAGCCCATATTTTGTCCAAAGTTTCCTAGAATCCAAACAGAATGTAGATAGATAGATAGATAGATAGATAGATAGATAGATAGATAGATAGATAGATAGATAATGGTGACATGTATAAGATAATGGAAAGATGTGAGATGAGTTTCTCAAACTTCTCCTGAGGCCAAGTTCATGAAGATGTCATGGCACACAGCTACAGTTGACTGAAATAATTTATTTAGGCCCCAAATGAATATTATGACCTTTCACCTCCTGGCTTCTATATCTGTTTGTCTGTCTATTTGTCTATCATCTCCCCAGTATTTCCAATCTGGGTCTCTCAGTGATGACCCATGTTCTTTAGCCACCCAAGGAGAGAAGAAGAGTACCACAACTGTCCTACATGTTTCTAGTAACCTATCACCTTCTCACCATCTCTCACAACAATTCAGCATCCCTTGGTCTGTAAATAAATAAACCTTGTTCTATTGGCTCCACAGAAATATACGCCTACTATTTTCAGTAGCCAGATTCCTTTGCATAGACAATGGTTGGATACAGGCAAGAGGAACAAGAGTGCTGTCATGTGAGCAAAAGGCAAGGGGCAGCACTAAGTAGCAGCATGCCAGTGAGATGATTCATGGGAGGATGTGGCTAGGAAAGGTGAGAGTTGAATCAGAAGCAGTAGGGACACTTTTGGGGGAAGTGACACAATTCACCACTCCAGGGTGCCTTTTTATACTATACAATTAGAGCACTACGATTCTATAATAACTGCCGTGGAATATCATATGGAATCCTGGGTTTTCCATTCAGCCAGAGACCCCAGAAGAACTCTCTGGTTCAGAATTCCAAAGGTTCCTCCCTCAACTGCAAATCCCAGGATTTCTTAAGATGGAGCCATGACCACAGAAGTGGAATCACAGAACTTTAATTCATTAGTTTGATAGGACCACTGGTGTTCTGTTACCTCAATTAGGACACATTCACTCTCCCAAATGGTAGGGCCTCTCCCAGTTTTCTGCAGTACAGGAGGAAGGGATTGGGCAGCCCAAAATGAAAGCATGCTGTACTTTTCCTGTCTCTGTTTTCAAAACTATCTAGTTATGCTTTCTTGCACAGTAAGTGCGACACTTGTAAGTGAATTCTCTATTGAGTCTAACTCCTACAAGCATTAAAAGAATTTCAGTGTTACTTTTCAAATCCTTGATAAATCCCAAAGTTTCTTTAGGCAAAACCATTGTGGAAAACCCATTATTGGTAATTAAATAGCCTCACAATTTTCTCTCCTCAAAGAGAGAAAGAGGATCCCTATTCAGACACTATTGAATTTGGGCAGACTAAACATAAAAGCTAGCGTTGACTTTTCTGTTATTATTTCAATTTCCCTCCATGATTGGAGGAGGGGACTTTCTGAAGAGGAGAGTCTCTCTACATAAGGTGAGCAATGGAAACATGCAAATAGGGAGCAGGATGAGTGTGCTCCCCCTCCCCACAAGTTTGTTCCACTCAGGTTCAATAACGCTTCAATAGGGCTGAAAAGTCATTGTGATCTTACTTCCCTTTAAATCCATTAATAGATAGATAGATAATCACCTATTCCCTGCAAGTTAGAGAATGGGAAGTCACCATTCGCTGCTAGGTTATGCACTTTGGGCACCCTGTAGAAAAAGTAGCTGTGCAAAGAGTTCAACAGAAGCAATTTTCTTCTTCAATTTTCTCTTTTAAAAATAATGAAGTGCTCACTGGGTTGGAGATGTCATGGAGTAATACCTCACCGCAATGAATTATAAAAAGTTGTAATTCAATGTAAGCTGTGTTCTGCAGCAAGATTAACACTCATAGGCATGATATAAAATAGATTTATCTCTATGTATAGCATGTCTTTAAACTGCTTGCCAAGGTGAAGCTTTTAATGAATGCTGCCCTTGCTCAACAGCACATTAAGTCACTATTGGCAGAGGGTATTCTTGGGCAGTGAATCCATTTGGCTGATTTTTTTCTCTTTTCTGAAGACAGAATTGTAATATTTTATATATATTTTAACATTCCCTAACAATTGTAAGAAATGTAAAAGTTCCCAGGCAGAAGGCAAAAGTGAAGCTATTTTATATTCTGAGCCACATGTAGCCCACCACAAGCCAAAAAAGTTATAATGACACCTCCTTTTCAAAGGTCTGTGCCATTTTTATTTGCATAATTTCTGTCACTGAATCACCAAAAAAAAAAAAGTTTCTGATTATAGTCTGTCTCCTCATCATAAGTTTAGTCTCCTCAAATTGCGTTGTTGTAGCCATTTCTGATATATATATACGACCTGGGTTTGTGGCTGCTGTTCACTTCCCTTTTATTAAAGGTTGGATGATGCGTGTTCCAGGCCATAGGTAGGGAACATGTCCTGGTTGCAAAGAAGGGATTTAGACTGCCGATGAAACCATCTATTCAGAAGCACTTCAAAATTAGTTCTAACTAAAATATCTCATGACAGGTCTGAATCATTTTGCCAGGATGAAATTGACCATAGTATTCCACCCACTGGTCAACCTTTAGCACCAGGAATGAATTTGCTTCTTCTCAATCTCATAAGAGAATGAAGGTGGGGAGGTGCTCCTTTGTGAAGCAGGGAAATATAGCCCATTGCCAGCAAACAGTGATTGAGGTATGTGGCTTCCAGTGGCAAGCAGCGGCCAGCCTGTCTACTCAACGTCATATTTTGATGTTAAGGGGAATCTGTAGAGTCCCATTCAGTTGTTCCTCAAGAACTTCCAACAGTCAAAAATCTCTTTAGTAACCCATAAGTAACTCATATACTCTGTGCTTGTGTGTTTCCCAGATGGTTGCGGGGGGAAGGCCAGGCAGGAGATTATAGTCAGCACTGGTAGAGCTCTCTCTAAAGCTGCCACCTGCTCTAAGATTGGTTCTAATGTTACATTCCCCTTCATTAGGGGATGAAGGTGAGATAAATAGAGGAAGACACTTAGTTGGAACACTTTTTCAGATGCTTTTCTCTTAACATCTCATGTTCTTCTTGTGGGCTCCATTGTATTTAATCAGCATTCTAAATTTTTGTGTCAGAGGCAGGAGTCAAAATAACCTCTCAATGTATTGTGCTATCTATATACATACATCAACATATCTACATGCATGTGTGCATGTGTGCACATAAACCTGCACAAACCCTGCACACACACACTCAAGCCTTAAAGGAATCAATTGGGTAGTAAGGTCTGTATGCAGGCAAGTGCATGCACATACCTGCACAAACCCCAATAAACTATCACTGATGCTATCTCTGCATCATCATTACCATCTATCAATGTTGTTGTAGTTCTTCTTATTACATTTATTTCTATCCCCACTAAACTGCCACCACCCAAGGAAATCAATAAGGTAGTAAGGTCTACATGCATACATGTGCAAGTGTGCACAGACACCTTGCACAAATCCCACTAAATTGCCACTGATGCTACCACTGCATTGTTGTTGCTGTGATGTGTATATTTATTTCTATCTCACTTAAACTGACACCACTAAAACCTTAAAGGAATCAATAAGGTAGTAAAACAAAGTATCTACATAAGGATGTCAGTTTGAACTATAAGACCTGAAAGGGACAAGTGAGACCTAGATGTTAACCCTAGCCTCTCTGACCAACTCGACAAAATGGAGGTCTAGCTGGGGCTGGGGTGGGGCAGTTCAGACCCCCTGAAAAATCCAATAATGCATTGCAAAAATTCCCCATTACTCACAGAAAGCAACAGGCCACAGATCTAGCAGGCAGCCAGAATGAGGCTCAGGTCTGAGAGAGCTGTATAAAACAATGTGCCAGCAAGGCCTAGGAGGCCTCTATCCATGCACCAGGCCTTATATGCCACTAGGCCTCCAATCCCAATGTGGTCAAGGCAGATCAAGCAGGCCCCAACTACAACCTATAGGTCCCAAAGTAGCTACATGAACAAAGCAGCCCTAAAGGTCACTACTAAGACCAATAGGCCTCTAATGGACTACATGGTAAACAGGCCACATAAGCTTTGCACCAATGAAAGAACTAATGGGACTCAAAATAGTTGTTGTTGTTGTTATTGTTATTATTATTCTTTATTTTTTACCCTGCTTCTTTCCCCGAGGGGACTCAAAGCAGCTTACAGCCATTAAAAGAAACATAATGAAAAACTGTCATTTACAAAAGTTAAAACAAAGGTCCTTTTCACACAGCATTTGCCATGCAAAAGGGCACCTGCAGTGTCGCATGATTGTGAGGAGCGATCTGCACGATGCACTCACAATCGCACAATACTCCAGGATAGGGCAGGCACCACTAGCACACTTTTTCATTTTTGGCTTTCAGCCGAAAATGGTGCATGATCTTTCATTGCTCCAGGGCCCCACACACACTTGCTTGTGTGCAGAGCCTCCGGAACTGTGGCAGTCATGCTTCCTGCCCCAGCGCAGGATGGGAAACTCCCAGGCTGCGCTACAGAAGGAAGAGGCAGGGCTCTTGCGTGGTCTGCTTGGGAGCAGGCAGCTCGTGCTGAGCTGAAGCAGTGGGGACACGAGAGCCTCTCGCTGGAGGCTGCTCGCACGATCTCCGCACCCCAGTGGCGAGAAAAGGTAAGGTGCGGAAAGGGCCAAAGATTAAAGTACAATAATAATTAAAACATGTTAAAATACATAGAAAAACAGCTTTAAAATATCAATTAACAATTAGAATGGCCAGCACCAATAGAAATTACATATAAAACGTCTGCTCGAAGAGGAATGTTTTTAGCTGTTTCCTGAAGGTAGGCAGGGAGGGTGTCAGTCTAACCTCTTTGGGCAGGGAGTTCCTGAGCCTGGGAGCAGCTCAAAAGGCTCAATAGACCTTAAATTGAGCATATGACCGAATGGTCAACAAGCTTCTAATGACAGGCCTTATCCCTAACAATTAAAAACTCAGGAGTTTAGACAAAATAACAAAAATCAATGAAGAATAATCAGCTCCCGCAAAAGGTGATTAACAGGAACAACATATATTTGAAACACTGAAATGGCTTCTGGAAATCAACCCCCACATAAACCATGACAGATCTTCATGCTAGGAATATTTTGCACTTTGCTTTGAAGATTAAAGATGACACGCAAAGGGGCAATCAGATTTAAATAGCCCCATGTCCCACCCCGGCATATGCTATGATTTGGCCCAAGCACCAGTTACCGGTCACCAATTACACTGGCCTCTATCATGGAAACCATTAAATAGGTACTTTCCCATGCAGTGCCTTTTGCCATGCAGCTCCAAGCAAGCATTATGACAGTGTGATTCCACTTTGACTGTAATGGCTGCATCCTATGGAATCCTGGGCTTTGCAGTTTGGTCAGAGGCACTACTGTTCTTAGCTAGAGAGCTCCTCTAGTACTCCTGGCCAAACTACTAATTCCTGGATTTCATAGGATGGAACCACAGCAAATAAAGTGGAACCAAATTACTATAACTGTGGAGTGTGGGAAAAGCCCCTGTTGATATGGCGGGATTATTTCTCAGTCTTTACTGGTTAGGCATAATTTGTAACACTAGCTAGGATTGGTGGCTCAGGAAAAACATCAGCCAACGTTCATATGTGTTTGGATGAATCATGGTAGTATGGAATAGAAAAGAGAGTACAGCTTCAATAAGAATCCCCCCCCCTTCAGCCCTATCCTTGTCCACTGTAAAGGTGAAACATAGACAACTTCTCTATTCTCTTCATTTAAACAGAATATTCAAGGGAAGTGCTGTGATAAGAACTCCTCTTTCTGAGTGATGAGGTGAGAGAGAAAATAACGAGATATTCCTAACAGTGGCAATACAAAAAGGAAAGTGAGGACAGCTAAAACCTCTGATATTTACAAAGCATAAGAAGAAAGGTCCACTTTTTTATTTACTGTCAAAGACACTTTAGGAGAATGTGTTAGTCTTGTAGCTCACATTGTGAAGGATCAAAAAACATACAAACATTTATCATTGCAGGAGGTCTCTTCCTCCATGCATTTGCTTAAGCTCAAACTTTATAAAGTCGTCTTTGCTTTGTAGCAATAAATCTTAAGAATAAATCAAAAGACAAACATCAGTCACATTCATTGTCTTACTAAAGACTTCCATGTGAGGAGCAGGGGCTGGACTTGACAAGACCACCTCCAAAAAGAAATCTTGACAGAAATCAGATGAAAAGTCACATTTCTTGTTCTTTCATGTATGAAGAGATGTTCAGAACTGTTGGTATCTGTGCATTTCCTACTGTGCACTCAGATTAAGCTATCATATTTTCACTGTGATCATTATCACCTTCAATATTCTATAGTTCGCTCTTAGAACTAGAAATTCATTCATCTTTACCAACATATATCACTTTTATTTTCAGTATGACTTTTGCAAAAGCCACTGATAGAGTGTTTGCTAAAAAGAAACTGTCAGTTGGCTTTAATAATTGCAACAGACTGGGAGTGAGTTGGGATGGAAAAATCTGCCAGTTTCATTTTCGTTGTGTTTCTCCCACCAGCATTCTTGCCTCACCCAAGTTTCCTTTCGAACAGTAAGTTTCTTTCTTTCTTGCTGTTGCATGCCTTCAAGTAATTTCTGACTTATGGTGACCCTAAAGCAACCCTATCATAGGATTTTATTGGCAAGATTTGTTTAGAAGGGGATTATCTTGCCTGCCTCTAAGATCATGATAGTATGACTTGGCCAAGGTTATCAAGTGGGTTTCCATTGTTACCTCAAAATGTGGGTGACTCAGGGGTCCATTTGTGATGCTAGTGCCTCCATATGACAATTGGGAATTAATTAGCTCAAATTAGGAACCCTGTGAGAGGTAACTTAATGAAATCTTCCACCAATGTTTATGGGGTCCTAGCAGGAAAGAACGAGCCAGATATTCCAAATAAATTAAAATGTGCTTTATTAAAGAGTTCAATAACACACACAAAAGATTCAAGCACATACACACTTGAACTCATCAAAGGATAAAAGGAGGGAAGTTGTTGATAATGGAGTGTTGGGGAATGGGCAACAATTATTGATCAGGAGAGCAGTGAAAAAAGAAGCAATGTGGCTTACACTTGCTCCTAAGAGCAGTACTTGTTCGGAAATTGGAGCAACAACATGGCATTCAACAAGTGAGATATTTCATCGAACTGCTTAAAATCTGCCTGGAGGGTATGGGTGTGAGTGACTCTCTGGCTGAGCAAACAATGGAGGTTGCCATATGGGCAATGGGATCTGGGTCGAGTTAATGGTCTTAGCGTTAGGTGACAAAGAGTTAATGGCAGTTATAATAGCACTGTAATGGTGGGCTGGTAATGGAACAATACAGGGAAACATCCAGGTGTGAGGAAGAACAACCAAAACAATCAAAGTTTTGGTGGGAACTTCCTTTTGCTATTGTGTGGTATCAGAGATGTCACAGCTTCAGCTTAAGCCTATTATCTCTGGAGTTACTTGGTCATAGAATCATAGAATCATAGAATCATAGAAATTCAGAGTTGGAAGAGACCACACAGGCCATCCAGTCCAACCCCCTGCCATGCAGGAACACCCTCAAATCAATCCCGACAGATGGCCATCCAGCCTCTGCTTAAAAACCTCCAAGGAAGGAGACTCCACTACACTCCGAGGCAGCAGATTCCACTGCCGGACAGCCCTGACTGTCAGGAAGTTCTTCCTGAGGTTCAGGTGGAATCTCCTTTCCTGCAGCTTGAATCCATTGCTCCTTGTCCTGGTCTCTGGAGCAGCAGAAAACAAGTCCCCTCCTTCCTCTACGTGGCTTCCCTTCAAATATTTAAACATGGCTATCATGTCCCCTCTTAACCTCCTCTTCTGCAGACTAAACATACCCAGCTCTCTAAGTCTATCCTCATAGGGCATGGCTTCCAGGCCTCTCACCATTTTGGTCGCCCTCCTCTGGACTTGCTCCAGCTTGTCAATATCCTTCTTGAATTGGGGTGCCCAGAACTGGACACAGTATTCAAGATGGGGTCTAACCAAAGCAGAGTAGAGTGGTACCAGTACCTCCCTCGATCTAGACACCATACTCCTATTGATGCAGCCGAGAATTGCATTGGCTTTCTTGGCTGCCGCATCACACTGCTGACTCATGTTCAGCTTGTGGTCTATGAAGACTCCTAGATCCCTTTCACACGTACTGCTATCCAGCCACGTGTCCCCCATCCTATATTTCTGTATTCCATTATTTCTACCTAAGTGTAGGACCTTACATTTCTCTCTGTTGAATTTCATTTTGTTCGCCCTGGCCCAGCTCTCCAATCTATCCAGGTCATTTTGAATTTTGATCCTGTCCTCTGGCGTATTAGCAACCCCTCCCAATTTGGTGTCATCTGCAAATTTGATCAGCATGCCCTCTATTCCTTCATCCAAGTCATTGATAAAAATATTGAACAGCACTGGGCCTAGGACAGAACCCTGTGGCACCCCGCTAGTCACTTCTCTCCAGGACGAAAAGCAGCCATTCGTGATCACCCTTTGGGTTCGGTCGGTCAACCAATTACAAATCCAAATAACAGTAGCCCTGTCCAGCCCACATTTTACTAGCTTCGTTGCAAGAATGTCATGGGGAACTTTGTCAAAGGCCTTACTGAAATCGAGATATGCTACATCCACAGCATTCCCTTCATCTATCAAGCTAGTAACTCTATCATAAAAAGAGATAAGATTAGTCTGACATGACTTATTTTTGAGAAATCCATGTTGACTTCTCGTGATTATTGCGTTGCTTTCTAAATGATTAGAAACTGACTGCTTAATGATCTGCTCCAGGATCTTTCCAGGTACTGATGTCAGGCTGACTGGGCGATAATTATTTGGGTCCTCTTTTTTCCCTTCTTGAAGATGGGGATAACATTTGCTCTCCTCCAATCTGCTGGAACTTCTCCTGTCCTCCAAGATTTCTCAAAAATTATAGCAAGCAGTTCCGAAATGACCTCTGCCAGCTCTTTTAATATCCTAGGATGCAATTCATCTGGCCCTGGAGACTTGAATTCATCCAATGCGGCCAGGTATTCCTGTACCACCTCTCTACTTATTATGTGCCTGACAATGACCTTGGCTATGCCTAGAGGGGATCTTCTGACCTACTTTGCAGCACATGTGTTCAGTCAGTAATTTTCTTCTGCCCAACCAAACTTTCCAGGCACTTCAGGCAATACATTTATGTATTTTGCCAATTAAATCATATTTCACCAATTAAACCATATCAAATCTGGTGGGTGTGCAGGCTGGTAACACTATGATGAACAGGGATTCAAACCCTGGTTTCTCAAAGTCCTGATCCAACACTAAAACCACTATACCACACTGGCTCACTCTTTTTTATACATGGACTAATACTAATTGGTATGCATTTATTAAGTGTACACATTTTTAGTCATGCAGGTCTGCTCACATATAATGAGGGGGAAATGACAATGAATGGGGTACTAGTGGAAAGATTTATCTTTTTTAAAAAAATTAGCTAGTTAGCTATTTATTTTAGAGTTATAGTCTAACGAAAAGATAGATTCCAAAACCCTTAGTCTGGTTTCCAAGCATGATAATTAAAAAATTTAAATAAAAATATTTTTTAAAAAAAGCAGTGAAGCAGTACATTAATTGTTGATCCCAACTAGACAAACCCATTAAATCAACAGGAGTTATAAAAAGGTTCATGTACCATTCAGCAGCTGACGGGTCTTCTTTAGCTGGACTAGCAATTGGATTTAGTCCTAAACAACCAGTAATAGTAGTTTAGATTACCCGTATAAATGACAAATCATCAACAGAGAATTTCTGCCCAGATTTCTTTACATCTGTTTCTTATCACAAGATAGCATATGCAGTTGGCATGAACTATTTACAAAAGAGACTGGGCAGAAATTTTCTGTTCAGATGTGATAATGTTATAATGTTATTATTGGTCTCTTGCTCCAGTCAAACATATTAAAGTAAAAATGGGCTGATCTATGGCTTGACAATTGTTTTCAATGAAGTTGCTGGCACTAACTAAACCAGTGGAGCTGGTTGCTGGTACTGATGAAGCCAGTGGAGATTACAGTCCTTTCACAGAAAAATTTGTTCCTGTTTACTTCTAACCTTCATCATTGCAATAGCATAGTTGGTGGTGGGTGGGAGTTTTTTCACTACTATAGAAAAAATGGGAGTCAGAAATATTTGCTGTTCTGCCCCCTGTCAACCACACATCTAGTAGAAGATTCTGCTCCAAGTACTACAACCACTGTATTAAAGCCCTGGAGAATCAATTTAGTTTGACCCTTGTTTGTTCAACTCTGAAATAATAATTGTATGCCTGGGTGTGGTTCAGACTATTCTATTTAAATAGAACATTTGGTATCTGTGGATTTTTACAGTGGCAGAAGTTTGACAAGATAACCACTGGAGTCACTTTCAGTCCTACAATTCTCTGAAATGAGTTTGTAAAAGTACCTTTTGCTACATAAACATATTTTCTCTGGGATCAGGAAGGAAGTTTGTCATTAGCTCTAGCAATCTTGTCTACAGTCCTCCTGAACTGAACTCATCTGATCAGGGGTGGCAGTGTTAATCAGTGTTCTTCATAAACTAATTCCATTGTGAGTGCTTGTAATTTCTATTTACAGAGTAACATTATTCCCTACAAGTTAAATCTGGCTTGTTGATATTCATAGTGGGTTTTTTTTTTAAAAAAAAAATGCCATTGAAATTATCTCGTAGGAGCAGCTCTGATAGGTCAATCACTGCAGATGGTAAGTGCTTTGCTAATTATACACAAAAATGTAGAAACAATTGTAGAATGTCTTGCCTCCGGAGAAATTTCTTTCTCTCTCCCTTTCTGAGAATAGATTCTCTGCTGAATTAATTTTGTGTTTGTGAGCAGATAACAATCTCTCTTGGTTGCATTGTAGGAAGAGCTCCTTGCTCCTCGTTCAAATATGCAACTGTAAATAAGCAAAGGATATTGCAAATAAACAATGCCATTCTTTTTAAATAATGCAATGTGTGTAATTAGGATGGCACAATTACAAGAGTATAAGAGCTCTCAGTGTAACAATTAGTTTTTCAGAAAATTGTAATTTGTTCCAATGTAAATGTTTCCCCTTAATTCATATGACTCCCTTGAGTTGTTACAATAATAAACTAATTCTGCAAATCCATGCAGTTGTTATAGCATGCTCCACATCCCAATACGTTAATCAAAGAGGACAGCTAACTGCAATATAAGAAGATCAGCATTTCATTATGACGGGAAGAAGATGTGCCCTAAGCTGTGTTTCAAAAGACAGCATGAGGCTTTGTTTTATTTTTTAACCACAGGTGGGTCCAAGGTCCTTTGCTTCTATCCCTCTTCTATCCCTTCTTCTTTGGTATCAAATGTGGGGATAAGGCTTTTGCACAAGTGGCTCAGGATCTAGACTGAACACTCTTAAATTTGCCTAATTTGATCTTTGTTTTTACTCAACCTACTCTCTAAACATGCTTATTTGGACATGAATGTCACTGATTCCATACAGAAGGGAGAGAAACAGGATAGAGAAACACTCCTTGCCTTACCAAAAATATACCTATTCTAATTTATATGTTCTATCGAGTTTGTTTGTTCAAGAACAGTATTTATGGTCTGCCCATCAAAAGTTCTGGGCATGAGTCACAAGAAGAAATAAAGCAATAAAAAAATCAGTATGGAGGGGCACAAGAACATGTGTGTTTGTGTGTGTAATTGAATTGTATAGATATGGTGTCCTGCCGAATGCCCTCGGGAAGATTTGCCCTGATTTCAACAAGTGTAATTGGTTACACTTGAAGGATAGATAGATAGATAGATAGATAGATAGATAGATAGATAGATAGATATGATTTTCATTTGTTACCAGGGTGCTTTGAGGGGTTGAGAAGATGGTGTGATGCCACTTCACACTGATATTAGTTTTATATCATCAAACCATTTCCTAGATGGAGGAGCCAGTTTCAGCATTTTCTTTGAACAAGGGTTAGCAAGACTTTTGTTTACACTTTCTGGTCCCGAACTAGGGAGCATCTGGATTTATCTTATACTGTATTTGACATATAACATTTTGTGTAAATTCTGAGTAAGGAGATGTAGCTCTACACCTGTATTAATTGGCTTCTTTTTGATGGCTGGAATCCTGCAGGGGACCTACATTGGTGCAAATAACACTTACGTTAGCATAAGTCACTTTTTCAACCAGAACACTATGGCAGGTAGAGATAGATCTTTCTGTATCTTTCAGGAGATAAAGCTGCCCTGCTGGCTCCCTGGCAGCTGAAGAGCAGGTGAGCCAACTTTATCTTCAGAAGGGGATGGCTTTTGTTGCTCTCACCTTTCACTGCTGTTACTTGTGATTCTGTACCTCTTCCTCCTCATTCAGTGGCCAATGGCATATATCTGCAGTGAAGTCAGTACAGAAAAATCATTAGAAAAAAATGTGATCTTCTCAGAGTTGGAAACTGTACAGAACATTGTCTTGTCTGATTAAGGCAGTGATAATGAAATATTGTAACTCATTATAGAGAAACAAAGAATATTGGGCCACAAGCAAAAATGTTTTCCTACTCTTTCTGCTACACTCATTTCATCATTTTGTTTGTTTGTTTGTTTGTTTGTTTGTTTTTTAAACTGAGACATTCCTTTGCAAAGCATGGCTGTTAGTTGTAAACCATATTACCATTCTACTTTGTGATCCAGGTCCTTGAATCTCACACTATTAGTGTATGTATGTTGCTTCTGCAAAATTCAAATCAAATGAGAAATGAATAGATGGAGAAGGAAAGGATCAGGAAAAAATAAAACAAATAACACTCTCATCTGTTCCATAAAAAGAAAAGGGGGAAAAAACCCTCTGAAATACTGGATTTCAATTCCTTCTACAACTGTACTCAGGTTCACCTTTCAATAACAGTAATGATGAGCAAAGCAGCAATGTCTGATCTTTTGGCTCCACGGCTTTTGAACAGTTCGCCAATCACTATAATTCCAGCAAAAATAGGGACAAAACTGCACCAACAAACACTGCAATCAATGTGACCTCAGTAGAAGTGCCTCCCACCCAATAAGTCCAAGACAAGTCAAGGACTCTTGTATTGGACATTGTACTGGAGATAAACACAGGTCTGCTGTCCCTTTGGAGACAATTCCACAGCTGGGGTGTGTGTGAGTGTGGAAAAAAAGCATCCAGAGTCTACCTTGTGAACCAGAGAGAGGGAGATACTCACTAACATTGTTCTTTGTCCTGGAGATACAAAATTATTTCTAATCACTTTAAGTATAGTATGTCAGAAGAAGTTCCTCTCTGCTGAATGCATAACCAGTTTTCATATTAACCTGTATCTTGCCAAAGACTGCTTCTTGTACAGTGGAATAGGGCAAAGCCTTTCATGATACATGCCAAATGAAGTTCTGAAACCAGGATAATTCATTGTTCTTATCTTTTTTTCATTGAAGATGTATCATCTCTCTCTCTCCCCACACACACACACACACACACTCATTTCTCCACTAAGCCCAAGAAACAGCTGTCTGTAGACAAGAGTCTGAACAGTAGCCAGCTGTTTTATAACTGTGTTAGCCTCCAACCCTCATGAGAAATTTCATTTTCCTGAAAAATAAATTATAACATGGCTAAGTGGTTCCTGATAAAGCTAAACAGAAGCCATGCTTCTCTGTTGCAAGTTTGCCCATATTCTCTCGGTAGCCAGACAAATAAAAGCACTTCATCAAAATCAGACAGAGAAACTCAGGAATGCTCATTGGAGACCACTAAACCTGAAATACCAATCAATTTTGCCAACTTTTTGTCACACTCATGAGTCTCCTTAAGCACTGTCTTCTGGAGCTGCCAGAAAGCAGCTGCTTATTATGAGTGCTGGAGGTGGGTAGAAGACGCTTGCAATTGTTCCACTTAAGGCTCATGTGTCCATGTGTATTCTCAACGCTCTTCTTGTTGAAGAGATTCAAGTGCTGGTTGCATTAGACCTGTTATGCCAAACTGAATGTGTTTATTTTCTTTTTTTAAAGTACATTTCTGTTTCCTAATGATATAAAAAAAACCTCAAAGACAAAATATTTTAGAAGCAATTTTTAAAAGCTCGGAACCAGTCAACCAATCCACCAAAGGAAATGAAAGCAATACATTCCGAAATTCATAAAGGAATTGTGGTTAAATAGTGGCTAAGCAGATTTTTTTTTTCCTTTATAGTTTACGTCCATCATATGCTGAAGTCATCAACATCATCCCCTCCATAGTGACTGCCATGCATTCTTTTGGACCACTAATGCTTTGTAGTCTATTAATGCTACCTTTAATTTTACTAAACATTACATACATATATATATGGGTGTGTGTGCGCATGTGTGTATACACACATATATGTGTATATGTTTGTGTGTGTATATAAATACACACGTGAGTGCGTACTATATATTGTGTAGTTTATTCTATGCACAGTGACTAGACTCCTATAGAGAAGTTACAAATGCAACTAAGTACTGAATTCTGACCCAATCCTCCCTTACTCTGCAGCATCCACTGTGATCAACAGGGGTCCATTCCCTTGTCATTTGGAAACATCTAACTGACATTCACAGCCTGTCCCGTGAGTGATCTCCATTGTGACAGGTAGAAACGGGGTCCATGTTGCAATTCCCTCTCACACTAGATGAGCTTCAAGTCTTACCTTTGTTAGAGCACTGGGCAGAGCGTCAAGAGCAATGGATGTTTCTGTACCCATAAAAGGAGGCTTCTAAGGTTGGACAGAATAGGAGATTACTCTTCATTCACCTTTATCCTTCACTTCAACAAAAACAAATCATTTCGTTTACAATTTTTCTATACTTCATCTTTCCAATACTTTCCTTGCAATATCTTAGAGAGGAGGAGGGGGAGGGGGAGGACTTTCCAACTTTGGGACTCAAATCCCCTTACAAGATTTTTTTTTTTTAAAAAAAAGCATATCATTAAAACTCCAGAAGATACAAAAGTTAAAATTAGATTAAAAATCAAAAATTGAAACCAGATTAAAACATAAATCATTAAGGACACACAAACATGTCCGCACAACAATTAGCAATATCTAGCACATTATTTTGGTGGGATGGGCCTTATATGATCAATCACTAAATTCCTGTCTAAAGAGGAAAGTTTTTACATGTTTACCAAAAGAAAGTAGGGAGATGTTAATCCAATTTCTCTGGAAGGAAGTTCCAGAACCTGAGGAAATCTTCTAAGAAGGCCCTCTCCTAAGTTCCTACCAGAGGTACCTGCAGGGTGGTGGGACAGAGGAAAGGGACTCCTCAACAGATCTCAAAACATGGTCTCATTTGTAAGGGAAATTATAGTCCTTCAAATAACTGGACCCAAGCAAAACCAGCACTTTGAGTTATGCCTGGAAATGAACCAGCAGCCAGTGTAGCTATTGCAAACAAAGGAGTTGTGTGTTCCCTGTAGCCAGCTGTAGTTAGCAATCTAGCTGAAGCTCTTTAGAGGAGTTAAAGTTTCCAAACACTCTTCAAAGGCAGCCCCATATCAAGTGCATGACAGTAATCCAAATAGGATATAACTAAGTTGTGTTTCACTGTAGTCAGATTTTATATCTTAAGGACTGGGCACAACTGGTGCACAATCTTTAACTATGTAAATGCACTCCTAGCTACCATTGTAACTTTAACTTCCAGGTTCAGTATCGAATCTAGGAACACACCCAAACTACAGACTTGCTTTTGAAAGGAGAGAGTAATTTCATTTAGCAAAGGTTGAATCCCTATCTGCACTGACTGACAAGAAGCACATCTGTCTTGTTTGGGTTAAGTTTCTTTCTTTTCTTTTCTTTTCACCCACATCCGGTGCATTACTAATGGCAGACACTGGTTTAGGACCAAAACAGATTCCTTGGCTTGTGGTGGAATGGAGTAGTAGAGTTGGGTGTCATCTGTATATAGATGGTACCACAACCCAGAACTCTAGAGAACCTGTCCCAGTTGTTTCATGTCTATGTTAAATAGCACAGGGGACAGAACTGAACCCTGAGAGATCCCCAGACCCATGCCCAAGAGGTCAAGCAGGAATCCCCTACCAACACTTTCTGAGTTTATTCTACCATGAAGGAACAGATCCACTGTAAAATATTACCCTCAAGTCCCATCCTAGCAAGGACCATGGTTCATGGTATTGAAAACTGCCAAAAGGTCCTGCAGAACAAAGTGGGACATACTCCTTCTGTCTAACTCCCAGTTTAGGTCCTCCACCAAGGTGACCAAAGCAGTCTCTGTCCCATAACCAGTCCTGAAAACAGATTGAAATAGATCTAGATAATCTAACTCATCCAGAAATCCCTGGAACTGGGAGGCCACCACAAGCTCTAGTATATTGACCCAAAATGGAATTTTAGAAAGTATCCAGAATGCTGGATCTAGCTTGGTCAATAACTCATAAACATTTTTTCTGAGAATTTGTGGGAGGTAGCATGAAGGAAAATTTTATCCTGATCTCTGAATAATATTTGGCAAAAAGCCCCATTCTCTGTATTGCTATCTTCACTTAAAGATACTGTCAAGCACAATTTGGCTGTCTGCAAAAAAAGAGACTTTGAGGTGCAACGGTGTATCCAGGGTTAATGTATATACAGTAGGTCACCCATATCTGCGGATCTGTATCCATGGATTCAACCAGCCACAATGTATGTACTAATGGAGTCAACTACTTTATGGTGTTCAACTAGGTCCTTATTCTTCTTTCACTACCTTAGAAATAATTCAATCAAAATTTCTGAGGGCCATCTTGCAAGTACCACGTTGGGTCTGCAATGCAGCTTTGCGGTTGGAGGTGAGCTTCCTGCAAGTTGAATCTAGGGCTTGGTCAGCTATTTTTAGTTTTTGGCTGAAATTAAGTTTTCGACCAAGTGGTTTAGCTTCCTTAGTATTTCAAGCTAATTTCCGATCAGTATGGAAAAAAGCCATATTTGCTAAACTCAGATTTTATGGTTTTTCTGCGTAGTACTTTTTACATGTGGGATTTGACGGAGCTAGCCGAACCCTTAGCGAATTATGGATATGGAGAGACAGCATGATTTAGAGGTAACTTCAAATAATATGTTAATTGACACTGCACTGATACCCTACAAGTCAGCTAAGTATTTTTGTCTACTTTTAATATCAAATCAACATGGAGCTTTTACTCTTGTCCGATTAAATGCTTTGCCATCAGCAATACAAGAAGGGAAGTTTAAAAAGATTCCATATGATCAACGTAAATGCCCCTGCAATTCTGGTGAAATTGAAACAATAACTCATGTTCTTCTGCACTGCCCTTATTATCTTGAAATCTGTGAAGCACTTATTGAACCATATACAAAGGCATTCCCTGGTCGTTCAGAGGCCTTTTATACTCTCTTACTGATGTCCTGGCAAAATACAGGGATGTTGACCAAGATAGCAAAATTTTGTGCTGCTGCAATTAAAATTTGTGAAAATAAGGTTTTAGTAAATGCTTAGGTTTTATCATAGGAATATGTACCTATATTTTATGTTTTATATTACATATTTTATACAATGTATGTTTATATTTATACTTTGCTAATGCTAAGAGATGTATGTATATCACTTATGTAGATGAATTTTTGAATGTGGTCATTGACCACAATAAAATTATTGATTGATATGTACGAATGGAAATTAAATTCCCCAGAAAGGGATTTTCTTAGATATTTTTGGATAGTCTTCCTTTTTTCGCTCCCATAAATTAGACTTTTTTTTTTTTTTGAGATCTCACACACATTTTACCCAATTTCACAAATAAGGTGGAAAATTTGGAAGTCATTTTTGCTCTACCATCTTCTTTCTATCTTCCCTAATTTTCCTTTCTCTTTCAAAGACAGACCAGTACTGACTCTTTTTCTGCCCCTCCCCATTGATTTGAAGTAGAAATCAAGATTCTCTTTCTCTATTCTTTTCATTATCTGAACAGTTAAACACTGGTATTAAGTCACCATAGATACAGCAGTGAACCTAAAAAAACATTTCCATTCTTGTTTGGACAGTTTTCTAGAGTACCTTAAAAAAAATACTGTCTTGCATTTTATCCATTTTATTCTACTAAATAAGTGGAAAACTCTCCAGGCTGCAATAAAAATGAATTGTTGATTTCTGACTGTTCAAGTTGGTTAGAGAGAGAGCAAATTGAAACAGGAGTGTTTCGTTTTTAAAAAATAAAGGGTTGTGATATTACTTGCTGTGATTTGTATATATAAGAATAACAAGGATGGTATGCAATAAAATGTTTAATAATAAAAACTTTATGAGTTTTTCAGGAAATAAATAAGTAGCTAGCAAGTAAAATAAATAATATTAATGTTCACTGATCTGAAAAGGAATCATGCTGTGAAACTTCTTTCAGAGAAAAGTAAGCCTACCTTGGATGTTGCTGGGGTGTGGGGTGGGAGTCCCCATATATAATTGTTTTACTTTAAACAGCACTTCTGTGAAATGTGGAGACATTGGGAATGGTCTTTCTAATACCTAAATTATTAAGTAAAAACAGTCAGATGCCTACTAAATTATAAAGGTTTTTTTTTAAGGATATTTGCAACAGTCTAAAATGTTGTTTCACTTTATTGGCATGATAAAGTTTAAGACAAGACATAACAGTGGCCTACTCATAATTAGTTGTTGTGTTTCTAACATATCTTTCAGAGTTATCCTCAGAAGTAGTCCTACCATGTGCATGGTGACCCTCCCATCTCTCCCCTCTAGCCATATTTTCTTTTGCTTATTTTCAAAAAGCAGGCATGACATAGGCCCTTTCCGCACTGAGGCTTCTAGCGCAAGCGGGGGAGGCCGGCAAGTGCAAGAAGGCTCGTACGGGAGGCTGCCGCTTCCTCCCTCCTTCCTTCCGCAGGTGAAGGAACCAGCGGGGAAGCGGCACCGAAGGAGGCTTGCCGCACAAGCTGCCCTCCTCCCTGTGCGAAGCGGGAGACCTCGTGCCGGATTCCCACCCCGCGCGCGCGAAGCGGGCGTCGTCGCGCCGGATTTCTCCCCCCGCACGTGCGAAGCGGGCGGTGTCGCGTCCCCCCGCGCACGCGCGCGAGCGGGCGGCGCGTCCATCGCGCTACCTCCCCACCCCGCTCCTTCCTTCCGCAGGGGCGGAGGGAAGGAAGCGCAACCCGGTCGGCTCCCGGAGGGTCCGCACAAAAGGTAAGTGCGGGTGGGCTCCGGGAGCGTTGCGCGAGCGCGGGGTGATTTTCGCTTGTACGCGAAAATCAAAAAACCCGCACTCGCGCCGCTTCAGCCCCGTGAGCCGGGCGGAAGTGGGACTGCGTCGTGCGGAGCGACGCTCCCACTCCCGCGAGGCTCACGGGGCTATCGCGCGCGCAAAGGCCCGTGCGAAAAGGGCCATATACATTACCACATTTCCCTGGTCCTCCTTGTTACCACAGTCTCCTTTTGCTGTCTGGAGCCAAGGATGCCGTATATTTTCTAGTGCCGACTCCTTGAATAGTGCTACTGCTGGTAAGCCTGAGAATGGCTAAGTGGAATAGATCGAGGATATTCACAGATCTTCCTGCTACCGCTTACACTTGAGTAAGCTAGTCCATTTTTATGTATTTATTTTACTGAGACATGCCTTAGCTGGAGTTTTATATGGCATTGCTTCTTGCTACTTCTTCTGAGTAAAGATATGGAGAGAGTTTTTGTTCAGGAATGCTCATGCAAAGATGTTATGTGTCTGACATTCACGTGTGCTTCTGTTTCCAGACACGACTGAGACTCCTTTCTCTGCTTTCAGTTTTATTGGCAATCAAGAGTATCCTAATCCAAAACATCTTGCAAAACCACAAGACAGAACAGCTTTTCTTTTCGGGAAGGGAAGGGAAGGGAAGGGAAGGGAAGGGAAGCAGCCATCATGATCAGGGCAGTGCAGATGGCTACAACTGTTATGCAGCAGTGGAGGTTTAATGACTTCCACAAAACAGCCACTTACTGTTCCACTTATTGAGGGCTGCTCACCCAATATTGACCATAACTTTGGTGTAATCTTTAAGTATTTAGACATTTAATATGTCTTGCTGATCTCATGTTTTGTCTTCAGAATTCTTCAGTATCTTTAGGTCTTTTGCCAGTGTGCTTGTCTCAATATATAAAAACAGCTGGCCTAAAACCAAAGAAGTTGGTTATCCTTAGCTATTATCTTACTAGGAAACAAACAAAAGTGTCAGCAAAAATTGAATGAGTGGCAAAGAAGGATGGACCTTGACAAAACAACCCTATACATTGGGGAAATGGTTTTGAAATGTGTCTTATCAAATATTAGCTGTCTAAAGTTCATTCTGGCTCACTCTCTGCCACACTCTTTGGGGAAATGAGTCACATCTTGATGTTCCAAATGATTTAGAGTTAAATAAAACACATTCAGCTACATTTCAAGAGATATTAGCAAAATGGAGGAAACCGGTATGATAATATTACATAATATATTACCTGGCAACACAAAGAAACTTGATTAACACTGTAAGTCAATAATAACGTAAGGATTCCTTGAACAAAAAAAGAGCAAGCAAGCACTGACAACAACATTTGCTGATCTCTAAGTCACCCTTTATATAAAAAACAAAACAAAAACCAGAAATTAGGGGCATTTCCCCCAAAATTAAAATGGAATATGAACTATAATTTGAAAAGAGGTTATTGGCACGTTGTGAAGAATATGGTAAGATCTGTTTATCAATTGACCAGACTACCTCAGAAGAAGCTTTACTCTTCTTTGCTAAAGGTCTTTTCACAGATACTGGATGGTTATGTGTCAGGGATGTCTTAACTGAAGATTTTTACATTAGCAGGGTACTGGGATACTTTCCAACTCTGCAGTTTGAAAATTACAGGCTTCAGCAGAATCAGAATCAGGATGAGCACACAAAATTAATATCCTGATCTATGTTTGGGGTATGTATACAAGTCTATACTCTGATCACTTTAAGAGCTGGGGTTGGGAAACATTAAGTAGAGCCTGGACTCAAGGACAGCTTAACTTTTCTGGTAACAATTTCTTCAGTAATACAACTTACAACAAGTTAATAGTTTGTATGAAACCATATTAGGACTTATGTTTCTAGATCCTAGATACCAGCTTATTTTGACCAGAGAAGTCCTTTTACACTACATAGTTATAGTGATATATATATATATATATATATATATATATATATCTGTATATATCTGTATATATCTGTATATATCTGTATATATCTATATCTCTATATATCACTTTCACTGTCACGGGAGTATGCAATGGAATCCTGGGGTTTGCAGTTCAGTCAGACACACTAGAGGAGCTCTCTGGAAGATGATTCTAAAGGTCTTGCTTTCAACTACAACTCCTAGGAATTCTGCAAGTTGTTGTTGTGGCAGACAAATTGGGATCATGATGGTTTTGTATATGAAAAGCCCCTGGTTGACTATATGGCTTGGGTAAAGGAAGCATGGCCTGCACAGTAGGGATGTCAACCCTGACTTGATTTCTCTTTGCACCATAAAAACAATATCTTTTTAAAAAATTCTCCAAAATGTGAGGTACCTTGAAACAGGAGACCTTTTTTGCAAGCCAGTCTCAGAAAAGTCCATACAGTTTGTGAATGACCTTTACAGCTTTCCTAAAATGTGCAATACTTGAAAATGTGGTTAGTGTCATATGAGTATATCTGTGTGCACTAGCAGACAGAGTAGCCACTGGATAACTTGTTTGTGTCCTTTCAATCAAGCAGCCTATCCTTTTGTGTTTACTAGGTGTATGCTGAGCTTCATGAAGTGTGGGGGAGATAAAAACTAGTTTACACAGATATTTTGCACACAGTATATTTTACATAAATTGCAAAATCGACACATATCAATTTAAACACACTAAAAAGTGATAATTGGGCATCTTGTGCTGCATCCAAAAAAAATTTCAGTGGGTTGTAGAATTTTCAAGGTGTTATCCTGCTTGTGCTGAAGCAGTTAGTCCTGGCTAGAAGCTTGGTGACATTGAGATTTCTTGGTATCCCTACAGAGGAGACCTCCAATGTTCTCTGAAATGTGGAGGTTTTGGTTTGGAAGTTTGCCACCCTTGGACTACTGAGAGCAATTACTGGTCAACAATTAATTTGAATAAGGAACAAATCAGGTCAAATCCACATACATAGGCATAAATGGGTTGTAAATGATGGTACAACTTCTCCCATGCTAAAGCATAATTAGTTTGTTGTTGTTGTTGTTGTTTTTTAAGCCAACTGATCTGAACTGGGAAGATATAAGCTCTACAGAATACACTTTTTGCACTGGGTTTTTCATGAACTACTGCTGAATTTCTTGATAGCAAAACTGGGTTTTTGGATTCTGACTGTGAGGATCTCCTAAAGAAAGAGAGTGTCTGTTTCATGATAATTAGGTAGCAGGGGTTTGCTCACAAGACAGCCATCTATTTTTATTTTTCATCTCCAGCACAATTTGCATTAACAAAGAAAAGATCAGCTACAGCTATAGCAGCTAAGGATGTACATCCTAGCAACACAGCAACAAAATATTTTTGAGATGACAAAGCTGCAAGAGAAATGGGGGGAGGGGGGAGAGAGAATTCTCTAAATCTTAGAATGCACTTGTCTAGCACAATATAAATCCCGTTGTTCTGACTTTTCACGCACACACACACACACAAACACAAACAAACAAAGAGAGTTACTTCTTGCCTTTAGAAGGAATTTAATTTTCTATAGTGGCAGCAGGAGAATAATTTGCTTTCACATGTGACTAAGGGCCTGGTTAAGTACTGAACGTATAGCTGTTAATTTTGGAGTCTTTCTATTATCCTCATCCTCTGACTGTAGAAGATGATGGAAGGAGTATTCTGATTCCCACCAAATTTTACAGACTATGATGGTGCCTGACAGAAGGTTGTTTGTCACATTAGAACAGAATTAGGCACATGAATGCATTCCAGTCCTGGCAGACGTATGAAAACAAATGTCTTGATGTCATAAGTACAGTATATAGCCAGCTATGTGGCAGGATTGTAAAAGTTATCAGACTGTTTGTGGGATATTACAATTCTTGGTTTTGTAAAGTAACTTTGTTCCTATTCTGTTAAGAGATCAAAATCTTTGGTGTTTGTCATTAACAAAAAAAAAAAATGCAGCTCTTTGTGGCACTCTTTTCTTAGTCGTACTGTGTGCCGATTGTTATAAAAGTCATTTTTCTAAATCTGATACATCTGATTAAAATGGAAGAAGAAGAGGATGGGGTGGGGGAGGGTGGTCCAAAAATACAAACATATTTGAAGACTTAGTAAAGTATCTTTGTTCCATATTCTTCCTTTGGATCACACTTAATTACTGGTCAAAATATATATGACGTACCATAATTTGTTATGCTATCCTTTATTGCCAATACAAGATGTTCACAAAATCTGAAAAATAAGAGACCTGAGAGAAAAGCAGCTATGGGGGGGGGACAATTCAATCCAGGTAGATCAAATTGGATTTCATGTTTATATTCCACTTACAAGCAACTAAAACAGCAAATCTGTCTGAAATCATGTAGTAATAGTGGCAGGATGTTCTACTGTTGTGAGATTGCAGAAGTTGGTACCCCAAACTGTGGATGACTCGGGGGTCTTGCTGGGTTCACACAGGAGAGAATGGCAGTATTTCTTTTTTTCTCTCCTTCCTATTTTGAAAATCAGATTTTTCTCCCACAGAAACCAGTGGCAGGGAATTAAGCCATCTAGATAATTGTTTCCCATTGGTTTCAATGGGAAGGAATGATCAAACCCCTGTATGATTATTTGTAAAGCATAAATCTCTGCTAGTGTTACTATGGGGGATTTCATATTCTACCCCTGCACAAAAGCTCAGCTGATGGGATTGGGGAAAACCTTACCAGTGGGAGTTGGGGAGTTTTGGGCATAAGCTGGTTGCAGTTTTGCAGCCAGGTAAGAGGAAGGGTTTTTCCATCCTGAACCCCTGCCCCCCAGAGACCACAGGTTGCCACGCTATGGTTGTTAGAAATGGCAGAAACATTTAAGGAAGAACTTACCAATAAAGAACCCACAATTGTTCCCAATTAGCTTGAATCCAAACTGTTAAGCTTAATTGAGTTGTGGATTGGTCTGAGGAGAAAATAAGTGGGTAGCCAGTGAAGCATTTTTTTTTTTTACACAAAGAGGAAAAGAACCAAATCCTCCCCAAAGAAAAGCTCCCTCCAAGCCAGAACATCAAAGATCTTTTAATAAGATGCTAATATACAACGTGCTGTCCCTTGTGATTGAAGAAGCCAGACTGAAAGTCCCCATTTCCCTTAGCTGATAAGCAATGGAATTGAATTTTTAACGAACAGTGACATTTCATACAGAAACAAGGAAAGAAGAATTTAGCTATGTGATTAGACAGATTGAAATTATAGAAACAGGATGGTTTGGATGAAAGAAATTGAATGTCATACATGGAAATTAGCTGATCCTATTTGCTTATAATAAAGCCAAGCAACATTGACATTCAGTCCCATAGGTATTGAAATAATTTGGATTGTGTTCTAAATGTTGGTGATAGAAACTTGCTGTCACATGGGAGGTCCACATTTAGGATATCCTAACTTTTTTTACTAATAGATAATTTTAAAAAAATAGTTGGAAGAATAGGAAAGTAGTGACAGGGGAAAAGATGCTTATCTTTCACCCTCTGCTGTTTTCCAAAATATAAATGCCTACCATGCCCCTCCAAACTTATTGCAGGGGTAACTCAAAGGTAGGGGCATCAAGCTGACTCTACTAAGTAGACCAACAACATCTAGAGAGTCATATGTTGGCTTTTCATTTTAGTGTGAGAAAGGTTATTTTTTCCTGGGATTGACCATAGGCCTAGAAATTGAAGCTTTCAAGTTTGTGCTACTCATTTGTCTCACTATAGAGGGTTCAGATGGATCAACCAATCAAAAATGTGTTAGATGACTATTGATGCTAGCTACACCTTATGGCAGTCATAACCCTGGCACTTAAATTTGGGGTAGCCACACTTGTGTTAAAATCCCTCCCTGTAAGAAAGGGTCTTGATTGATCTAGATTTCTATGATACCCTTGTATGAAGGAAATCTTTATGTGCATGTTGGGGCACATTTTCTTGGTTTAAAATTTGCAGGTGAAAAAATGACCTAAATCTTATTGTTAGTCCTAAGTAGAGTAGACCTATTGAAGCAATGGAATTTACCTATGTGTTGGTGTACCATTCAATAACTGTTTGAATAGATCAACTCTGGTTGCTACTAGCCAACAGGACCCCACCCAATCAAAGATTTGCCAAGAATATACCGATTAACCAGCATTAGAATCTAATACTCCATTTGTACCATAACATTTCAGGAAGAATATTTCAGTGTCCAAATTCAAAACTGAGATAAATGAAGGCAAAAGGCCGCCATTTCAGAATACTGGATTCAATTATTGCCTGCCAGCTACATCTTTTTAAAAGGAAAGACCAATTCAAACATGTTATTAAGCAAGAGAAGCGGCAAAAATATACAGTTTCTAATTTCCCCACTAAAATAATGATCAAAGACAGCCTAGAAATATGAATGGCTGTTTTGCCAACACTGCACGCAAAAATGATTACCTTCTGTCTATGTGAAAGATCTGACAGGAGAACAAAGGAAGGTTTTATTCTATTATGGAGCCAGGGAAATGGGATTGTTTTCCTTCCAACAGTCGTTGGCTTCTTTTGTCAGGCTTTCAAGTTAATGCCATTTCTAGAACTGTACTTGTTTTCTTTAAAATAAACTGCATATAGTGAGAGCCAAATAAATAATGGAAGACAAACACTGTGTTGCTATCATTCTGCTTTTGTCTGTTTCCCACCAACTAGATGCTATAATTCTCAAATAATTCTCTCCATTGGAAAGCTTGGCTGAACCCTTCATATATTGACAACAAGCAAAACTTTACCCAATGTAGTTAAATACAGTTGTCACATGGAATTGATTCTGATTAGAAAAAAAGCCATGGTGCATGACCTGTTTAAGCCAAAGTAGTAGTTGTAAATCAATGTTAGATTAAATCCAAGCACTTCAGTTGAACAGTTACAGGCTGTGATGTGTCAAATCATAACAATATGAGCTGCGAATATACTCTTATAAGCATGTGATTAAAAATATTGTAAAATTTATCTGTGTTACGAATTTTTGCAAAGCATAAAAGCTACAAACAACATAGAGTTATCTTTCTGTCCTTCATCACATTACCTGCTGTTTTGTCCTCTCAGCAATACTGGTTGAGTAGGCACAGGACAAACATTTTGACACTTAGAAGACTGTGATAATAAATGGCATATATTCTGACAGCATTTATTTATGTCTAATGAATAAAACAGAAAGAGAGAACGGAAAGGGGTGAACAAATGCTGAACACTAAGTAAAGTATCTACTTTTTATGGAATGTAAAGATTATCTGCAAATTTCTCATCTCAATGAAATATAACATCATCTTTTTTAACAAAGCAAACAGCCAGTTTACTTACATACATAACTGATCTGCACTCACCATCAATCCTTAGTTACAATTGTGACACCATTGCTAGAAGCATGTGTCAGGTTTGGAAGGAGGCCATGCCAGGAAAGGTTACTTAGGTTGTGCAAACTTAACTAAGCAGATGACGAAAATACTGGCCCTCCTCATTAAGAAAAAAATAAGTCCCAGCAATCTACTATGAGGCTGAAAAAAAATCACTGCATTATCAGTAACAGCAAGAATGACAGCAGGAGACAAACAAACAAAAACTTTCAAAATGCCCAAACATTATATGTTGTGTAGAAATGATTGGGGTTTCTGATCCAAAAAATACCCATCAAATGGTTGCAAGGAAGTGCGAAAGTCATAAAAAAAATATACTAAAGTGCTCAAAATCTCACCCAACAAGATTTTTTTTAATCATTGTTGCAGGGGAGAACAAAATAACATGAGAACTTACATCCCTGTTACTATTCCTGAATAAGTTAAGAGATAAGAAAACAACACTGATTTCATTTGTCTGCCCTCTGACACAACATTTTGGCTACATAGTTTCAATTCTTTTCCTTGCTATATCTCTTGGCAAGTCCAATTCTCTATCAAATCAGAGTGCTTAAATAGCAAAAGGCAAATGAGGAATTGAGAAGGGGTTATGCAATGTCTGTCTGACATATTTCTCTTTCCTGCCTCACCCCATCAGGTCAGGAAAGGAAGAGGGAGCAATGAACAATTATCCAGCTGAGGAGATGGTTTAGTTAGGTGGTGACATAACTCAAGACTGAGAGCAATATATAGGCGCCTATATTTGCTATGACAAAACTAAGGTGGATAGGGATTTCTCCCATCACTATATCAGGAAATCACTACTAAAAATTTGGAATAACTATTTTTGAAAAACTATAAAACTATTAGACAAATACCAATGTGGATTTTCCCCTCAAGAAGCTTTTTATGGCAGATGGAGAGATACCCCGGATTGGTTAAGATACAAGGACATAATTGATAAATCTTCTCCAGGACTGCCTAAAATTAAAACTAGAGAGAAGTTAGAAGAAGAAGGTATTGTACTTAATTGGTTTACATACCAACAACTGGTGGAAAGATTCTGTATAGATTTAAAACTACAAGCTTTTGATACAAAAGAAAAGGATGTTGTGATAAAACTTATGTTCGAAAACCCGCCACACTTCCTGGCCAAAATATATAAGTAACTATTGAAGCAAGAGAGGGAAGATGAAACAATTAAAGCAACAATTATTACTTGGGCCCAAAATATAGGACATACAATACAATTGGAGTACTGGGAACATAGTTGGAAAATCACACAGAAATTCACAATTGCCCAGAATCTAAAGGAAAATTACTTTAAGATTTTCCACAGATGGTACATGGCACCATACAAACTTTAAAAAATATATAATACAGGCACAGGAATGCGCTGGAAATGTCAGAGAGAAGTTGGAACATTGTGCCACTCATGGTGGACCTGTAACAAGGCCAAAAAGTTCTGGGATGACATACATGAAACGATAAGTAAGATCCTACAAACTGAATTCAATCAATCTCCTCAAATTTACTTATTGAATATGCTCCATATGATTGACTGGAACACACTAAAAAAACACTGGAGGATCTTACTTTATATGATAACGACAGCAAGAATTGAATATGCTAAACTTTGGAAAAATGAAGAGATCCCCAACGTGGATCAGTGGCCAACCACTCTGTGAGAAACAAAACATGCTGACATATTGACTCAGAGACTTAAAGGCCAGAGAGATGAATAAATTGATAAAGAATGGGACCCTTTGAAACAATTCCTTCAAAATTGGAAAACAGAAAATTAGTTAACAAACAGTTCTTGTTAATTTTGTAAAGGTAAACTATTATAAAAGCAGGGTAACAAACCTATGAATCATATATTCTAAGAAGAAGGTAAAAATATCTATATGACTTTGTGAAATTGGAAAAGTGTCTTTAGATTTGACAAATGAGATAAAGATGTCAGATCAGACTATAATCTATACACCAGATAGATCAGAATTTACAGGAACAAGCAAGTCAATTGAACTTATTTTTCTGTAGTACAATTAAAATTTAAAACATTAAGAGTATTTGGTTCTAGTAAGATTGGAAGAAGAATTATATGAAACTTCAATGAGCTACAAAATATTGAGAAAATAAATTGACGCTGTATTGAATGTATTTTATATATGTTTATATTCTAATAAAAAGTATAAGAAAAAAAAAGTCTGAGAGCAATGAATTTCCATCACTTCCTTCCTCTCCTTAACTAAGAAGCTGGCTGTTTCTTCACTAAATCTAACTAAAGCTCTTAGATGGGAGGATACACAGCACACCCTTGCTTTACTTTTGCAATACAGGGCCTCAGAGCTTAAAAACTTTTTTTTTCTTTTTTTGGGTACTACTCTCTGACTACAATAGCCACTGTGGTCAAAGGCCAAAGTTGCTGAGGTATTTCTGAAGTTGCAAGTTACTCCCTCCTCCCCAAAAAGGAAGAATTTTTCAAAACTCTGGAGCAGTGTAAGAACAGAGACTGAAATATTTTTAAATATCCGGGTAGGACAACTTAGTGTAAGAATGAGAATGTATTGTTGTGGTTCCATTGTAGTGCAATTCACAGGAGCAGGTTAGAGCTCTATTGCAGAGAATATTTATATGTATACAGTTTAACACAGAAACAATAAATAGCAGATAATTCTTAGTGTAGTTCTCCACTAAGTTTCTTGTCAAAGGGTAGTGACAAGCAATGTTCTTCCTACTGTGAGAAAATCTTTGAAAACTATAAATTCCCAATTACAGCATTTTCTGCACAGAAAATGCAACATTTCTGTGTCGAAATATTATTTTCCATTAAGCGAATACTGATTCCTGCCCAGAAAATGCTGTTTTCTGTGCAAAACAAGCATATACATTTTGTGCAGTATATGTTCCAAACTGTGATGATTCTTATCAGTCCAGGGCCATTTCCACCCTACATGGTTATAGTGCTATTATTCCACTTTCAACATCCTTTGGAATTCTGGGGTCTGTAGTTTACTGAGGCCGAAGAGCTCTCTGACTGAGAATTCTAAATGCCCCTCCCTACACTGCAGACCCCAGGATTCCATAGGATGTTGAAAGTGGGATAATAACACACTGTAACAGTGTAGTGCAGAAATGACCCAGGATTCTTCTTATCAGTGTTTCTCATATATATATATATATATATTGACCATTTTCCAAATATTTTTCAATATTCCTCCCATCTCTTAACATCCGATCCAAAAAATGCAATTGAAAATGAAAAAATAAATATAAAAATATTGTTTAGTAATATAGTAATAATTAGTATAAAGCAAATTTTACTCGTAGGATAACTTTGGAATAACTGGTGGGTGATCACTAATATATCCAAACAGTTGCATACTCAAAATCTGTGAAATACCTAAAGTACAGAAAAATCTAACATAAGGAAATTGTTTCCAAATATCTGATCAAAACCAAAAATCCAGGATTCCATAGTGAACTGTTATCTAAATATTCTAAGCCATCTAGGTTATCAAGGTTGTCTATGTAACTCTCTAGGTAGTAGGGATTAATGGAGTCATCTTGCCAGGAATTCAGAAAGCTTACTAGATGCACACATCTCTGGAGACAACCCATCCCAGGCCACTAGCAGCTGCAACAATGATAGCAGCAACAATAATAAGAGCACTAATGAAAATAAGGATATAAGTAACCTTCTTAAGAGTCCTTTGATCTGTAACAGATAATGGTCCTTTCCACACGCGGCAAGGGAAATGCTCCCTGTCTCTACTCACCAGCTTTTTGGTGGGTCCGTTTGGGTCCGTCGGGACGAGGAGCAATGCGAGCTTGTCGCTCCACACTGCTCCGGTGTCCAAAATGGTGGCTTCCGGCTGGGGGAGGCTCTCCACCAACCAGAGAAGCTCGCCAGCCGAAAGCCCACTCCCGGCAGATCTGCAGGCACGCATTTGCGCACGCCTGCAAATCTGCACCGGAGCGCAGGGACAGAGTGACACGGGGTCGCACGCTCCATACTTTTTAAAAACCTCTTAAAAAGAGGTTTTTAAAAAGCACGCTGTGCAACCAGTTCCGGTCGCTCCGGAGCGGACTGAGGTGCGGAACTACGAAAAGTAGTCCGCCCCAGTCCACTCCATGGTGCAGAAGACCTCTGTTGGAGGTCTTCTGCACCGTTTTAATAGGCCCATGCAGAAAGAGCCAATGATTGGTCCATTACAAAGCTGGCCTGAGACATCCTTTGCTAGTAGATCATCTGTATCCAGACCAAGACAAAACAGTTATAATTCTTAAAATATAATCTGAGCTGCACCATACAATGAGGCATATTCAGTGTGCATATTAAAATAACAAAGGTCTCTGTACAGCTTCACATGTCGATTGTGAAACATCAGTTTTAGTATGTAAATTGAAGCAATCCATATCCACTGCATGGCAACTGCCAGTTTAGCTGAAGTACTGTTATCACTGTTCTCTTGATTTGTTGCTTTAAATCTTATTGTAGTATAACCATCATTCACAAATTACATAAATGGCTACCAGAAAATTCCTTCACAAAGCAAACAACAACTACAGGGAGTATATGCCTTTAACCCCTGGTCACAGCAGAGATAACAACTACTCAGTGCCAACAGTTACTTAGTGCTTCTGCTTCAGGCCTAGATAAGTAATAATCACTGTCACTTTACTCATTTAATCAAGCAAAAGCATTTAGCATGATTACCACAAGACTTGTTAAGCACATTATGCTAGTGTGAGATGTTCTGCATCAGCTGAAACAATTGATCAATCTGTAATAATTCCACATTTCTATGAATTAGATAATGATGCCTTGCAATTCTACAACATGACAGACACACAGAGTATTCTTTTTATTGGATAATTCCTCATTTTTAAAGAATATTCTTGAAACAAAGAAAGCTTTCATCCAATCTGTTTGGAGCAATGTAACTGAACATACTGAACATTTCCTTAATAAATGAGCCACTATTCTGATTATTTTTTGGTAACATTTGCTGTAGTTAATGGTATCATCCATCTAAGTACTTCCTGCATTTATCCTGTTTATACCATGGTTGAAACCTTTGTAAAAGAATCATTAATATCTTTGCAAATGTCACCAACTCAAAAAGCTTTGATCAGGCTAAGATTTGCCCACCCCCTGTCATCACTAGTCTCTGATGAATTCTGGCTGATTTGCTTTGTACATCAAAGGCATAAAAGGACCTCTCAGACTCTTCGTCTTTTGGTTTGCACTTTTGAAGTCTCTTGAATACACATGAGCCATATTGTTACTGGAAAATGAAAAGTAGAGACCCAATGTGCATATGGCGGACATTGTAAATTTGAATATGTACAGCCTTTCATCAAAGACAAGTGCTGCATCTGCAAGGTCCCCAAGGGCCATATTATAGGGTCATAACCATTACATATTTTCCTAATGTTGGTAAAATAAACAACGAACCCCATCAAGAGAGGAGCATAGGCAAAGAATGGTGGGTTTTGGTAGCCTGCACTGTATAAGATCCTAGAAAGATATCTTTGATTTTAAGTAGCACATCACAGGACTGGATGTGCCTGAAAACTGTGATTTAGTAGGCCAGAGTCTCTGCAGCAAGGCTGGGTGCATGAGAGAAGGAAAGGAGTGAAGGACCAAAGGTGGACTGTGGAGACAGAGGACTCATTTTGGGCAGAAAAAAAAAAAAAGGTTCATTGTACCAAGTTCATGACAACCACAGTGTTATGTTTTGTTTGAAGAAAAGGAAAAGAAAAGAAAGAGTTCACCTTTGCAGCTTCCCTCAAGAATTTTTTTGTGTTTTTTTAATATAAGACAATTAAATTATGAACTATCTCTTATCATTGGGCATATACCACTTTCAATAAACTGCCTGGAAGTAAACATATGCCTTTATCTTTATTGAAATATCACTACACCAGGTTTCAAATGTATTTTTCATCTGCAAATCTCAATTAAATACCATCCATTTTGGTGAATCAATGGTATTAAACATACTACACAGATTTCATCAACTCTGTTCTCCCCAATTTATGTCAGCTACAGATAGATGAATTTTAGAAGTTTACTTCCTCCCACATTCCCTTTTCTATCCAGTTTCCCAATTCCTTTTCTATCCAGTTCATGAAGAAATTTGTGAACTTGTATAAGTTCTGAAAAGGTACTCAGCAACAGTCTTAAACACCTGCGCTTGCTGAATTTGGTAGAGATTTTGGTTATTCCCATTACCAAGATGATGATGTTATATCTTCTTGCCATGTAGCTGTTAAAGAGAGGAACTTTGTCGGGGGAAAAAAGAGATGAGAAAGTAATTCATCCTCACAAAGATGGTGGAATATGCAGGAAGCTGAAGCCACACTTTTAAGAGCTAAACACTTAAAGCCCTAGCCATGAGTGGGCAAATCTGTCAGTTACACTTTCACTCTTTTAAAACTATTTTGTCACATTCATCCCAATTTGTTTATCTGTAGATCTGAGAATACTGGAAAGGTCTTATCAGAAAGAAAATTTTAAAAACATCAAAAAAACTTACCCATTTTTATGTGAATCACACCATCATGCACACATTATCCAGATACAAAGTTTCCCAGGTCTTTGGCTCATTCAATGTCTGTTAGGTCTAATTATTTCTATTCTCTTTTACCTTTGGCTTTCACCCCTGTTGAAATGAAATCCAGATTCCTTATCCAATCCCTAGTATAATTCACAGAATTAATGAATACTAATGTTATTGATGTCTAACTTTTATGGTTCATGGATTGAACACTGAAGTTAAATACCATTCTGATGTATGGTTTGCAGTGCATCTTAATGTGTTAAAACAACAAATGGGGCAAAATGTCCTCCACGATTTTAATGCAGAAATCTGGAAGCAGGTATGTCAGTACTATAGTAAATTTCAGTTTGCTACACAAGCTATCCATTTTCCTAGGTAAGCACCAGCTCATTGGGAGATGGCTGTCCCTTTTTCTCTGCAATTCTGAAGTAATATATTTGCTTCTGGACACTCTTGGACTGGCAAGACATAGATAAATTAAAGGGAGCCCAGGGAGACCAATGCTACTGATTAGGTGGCTGGGGGGATTGATTTAACTACTTTAAAATAATTGAAGTAAACACCAAGACTGGGGGATTATTTAACATGGTACAAAGAGTGTTAATTAGGGGTAATGGGATAAAACCAGGAATAAAAAATGTGAGCTATTAGGCAAAGCCTCCTAACAGCATTATACAGCAAAATAAGCTCCTAAAGTAAGGAAAGGTCTTGTCACTTGGGCTTTTCCTTGAAAAAGCTACAACAAATAACAGGGGCTACAACAAATAACAGGGGACTACAGGGAAATGACAGATCTCACTCATGTCTAGACCCCCTGCTCTACATAACCTCAGAAAAGAGCAGGAACAGAAACTTGTGCTTTCAGTTTGAAGAAACCAAAGGGCCCTTTCAGAGCATCATGCTACGATTCCACCTTAACTGTCATGGCTCCAACTGGGATTTCTAGTTTAAAGAGTATTACTTTGAACTCTCAGCCTGAAAACTTATGTTCCCCATCTAATTGTAAATCCTAGGATCCAGTGGATGTTGCCCATGGCACTTGAAGTGGAATTCTAGTACTATAATTTTGTAGTATGAAAGGCCCCAGGGCACTTTCATAATTTCACATGTTAAACTTATGTCAAGGGTATATTCCAGTCAGAGTCCTAAGATAATATAAACTGAGCCCTCCAAAAATTTTCAGCAACATTTCATGAGATGAAGTGCCAAGGGTTGAATGTGTTGGTTGATAATGATTCCTTGAAGCCACTTGTTTGTCTATTAGTCAGAGTGAAAGTGCTTTTGACTTTTCCCCTCCATTGATGACTTTGCATCTCTTAACTATCTGCCACATAGAGAACAAAATATATGTTCATATTCCCAATAGCAAGATATTTATTATTTTTTGTTTTACTTTTTAATACACAAACACACGAGTGTACCTCTTTCCTTTTCTCTTTAATTGTGAAGTCACAAACTGCATTTCACATTTTGCTGTGGAAAGAAGTTGAACTCTGAATCAATGATAAAGGGGATGAAAAACAGGAATGCAAATATTGACTGAGTTTCTTCTCAAGAGAAACAATAATTTTGGTAATTTTCTTCCCACTGCAGGAAAGTCTTTGAAAAATCCTGCAGTTTTCCGTGTAGGAAGCAACATCTATGAAAGAAATGATTTGAAATTGTTTTGTCTGCACAGAAGTCTTATTCCCTGTGCAGAAAATGCTGTTTACTGCACAGGAAATATTTTCATGCCACTAATCCTTGTGTGAATTTTACATAGAATAAATCCCTGAATACAGCATAGAAATATTCAGTAACATCATTTCCTGCACAGAAAAAGCTTTTTTTTAAAAAAAAAAGAAAAGAAAAGAAAGAAAAGAAAAAGAAAATACTGTAATTGGTCATTTATTCTATATTAAATATGCACATTTGATTTGCCTAGAAAAGAACATTTGTCTATGCTGAAAATGTACTTTTCTGTTCAGGAATGAATACTTCTGCATTGAAATAATATGTTCCATGCAGAAAATGCTGCTTCCTTCATAGAAAATTCCTTCATAGAAAATTCTGTGTCCTGCACAAAACCACCATGTGTGAATTTTGCACACAATAAGTCCAGAACTGCAAATAGCCTTCAATAGCTTCATGGTTTTCAAAAACTTTCTCTCAGCAAGAAGAGAATTGCTGAAATTACTATTGCTACTTCAAGAAAAAACTTAGTGATGAGTTACATCCCGAGGAGGAAAGACATCCTGGGCATAGCAGTCATGAAGGAAGGAAGGATAGCAATGGAGAAAGGGGATCTTGGAGCTGATAAATTTTGTCTGCCTTCCCTTATAATTGTTGTGTGGCTCTGGAAAAAAGGATTGGCTATGGCATAGTGAACAAATAAGGTTACGTGCCAGTAATTCAGTTCAAGAGTTTCTTGGAGACAAATAAGGAGTAGGGGTAGCCACATGGAAGTGAAAAGTAAAAGAGTTGCTGTTTTTTCCCCTTGTCTTCCATCATACGGGAACACGCCATGGGTCATGTTGTCACACTAGAAACAGAAGTATGTATTTTCTGTGTGTTTGACTAAAAGTTTAGTGAACATACACTTCCTAGGCCACAGGGGCTTGTCTTCCGAATGTACTCACTTCTTTACCAGCAAGCAGCAGCAGGTAGATAAACTTCAAATTTCCCTTCATCTAAGATGGAGAAGATTTGAGGGGCTTCATAAAATTCACCACTGCTTTCCACAAAGCATTGTGACCTCCCAAAGTTCTTATTCATATACACCAAAACCAAGTGAGCTTCACCAATGTCCTCTGGGATTCATGCAAAGTTCAACCTTTAACACTGAAAGCACAGATAACGTACACATCCTTTGATGCTCCTTTGAAAATCCCAAACTGTCAAAAATCTGCATGATATTCTGGGAATATGACCAGAAGCAGCTTTTACTTAGCTGAAAAACAGCAGGAAAAAAAGAATATTCTAGTCTTATCCATTAGCTCCCCCTCCCCCCATCCCAGTTTCAGCATGGATTCCCTCTGATTAACTCTCTTGATGGAAAAAAAAAATAGATCAGAAACTGAAGTTAAGGGGTGACAACTGATTGTGTAAACAACCTCCTAAATCAGTTATTAAAAATGTCTACAAAGCTCCACTCTAATTTAACAAAAGATGCTCCCTGTGGTGCTCTTTTATGATACAAGACTGTGCCAGACTAATTCTGAGACAGCAAGTTGAATCATGTTCTCTGTGGTTGCTATCTAGCCTTCCTTTGTCAGGGTTTAATTTAATTTAAATATTTGGCTGTCTCTAAGTGGAAGGTTGCCATTCTGAAGTATCATCTCTTACTTTTTCTGTGAACTCGGCAGGACAAATAGATGTTGGGCTTGGAGGAAATTTCATTTGGTGCTGAAGAGTTTAAAATATTAAAAAAGTTGTTTGAATCCTTTAAAGTGTTTTTACCCAATTGTTTTCATGATGACTAGATGCATCATTAACCCCTTTATTGTTGATATCCTATGGAGACTTGATGTGTAGCCTTAATTATTTTAAAAGACACTTCTTTGTTATTTAGCTGGTGATTAAAAATACATTAAAATGGCAACAGAAGACTATTTTTGTTCATTAGCTGATCTTAAAAAAACCTAATCATCTAGTAAGGGATTAATTTTCATATAATTCTTAAAACAATAAGTATACAACTGTAAAAATTATTTGTGCTACTTCTATCAGTTAATTAACTAAATCACAGGAGACAGGGAGCTAGAGAGAGTGATTAGTTTCTATTAATCAGACTGAAAAGCCAAAAGTGGAAGCCTCAGTCAGACCTTTAATAACATTTCAACAATTTAGCAATTACCACAGCTTGGACTGGAAGTGTTAGATTCAGCAGAAGATTGTATCAGTGAGCAAACAACAAAGTTTGAATCCATAGAAGGAAAAAGGCAGCTATAAATTAATGAATCTCAAATTCTGCTTCCTGTTTTTGTTGGCATATTTGAACATAGATATTGACAAACTGGATTTTCTGCAAAATGTGTGAACAAATTAGCATGAACAGTGTGAGTGTTATCAGTGAAGGCTCTGGGAACTATCATGGGAGGAGTTATTGAAAATGAAATGTGGTTGGCTTGAAGAAGAAACACTTAAGGGGAGACACAGTAGTGTTTTTCAAATATGTGAAAAGTTGGTGGGAAAATATAGGCGGACAGTTTTCTGTGTGCATCAGATGAAACATCCTGAGAACATAAGAATTCCAGAAGAGTCATGGTTTATCAGAGCAAAGTCCTTGTCAATTTGGCTTTTTTTTTTTTTTCCTGAAGTGGTCAAGCAGATGCCACTGTGAAGCCCAGGAGCAGGTAACAGTGCACGACGACCCTCCCCTCCTCCCCAAACCAACTCATATTCAGAGACACACTTTTTCTGTTACTGGAGGTAAATATACAGCCATTATGACTTGGCCCCTTTCCACAGGACTTCGCAATGGGGACAGGAGAAAAACAGGACTCGGACAATGCTTACATGTGACATCATCATGGACCTGTCTTTCTCCCATCCCCCGGTGGTGCAATCATGCCACAAATCATTGACAGGCTTTATCCGTCAATCAGCAGCAATTGTGCAACCCCTCTGCACTCTCCTGCACTTACCTTAGGTGCAGAGGTTATCCAAGCACAATGGCTATGCTTTTTGCCCCAGTGCAGTCTGAGACACAGTACCCAGCTGCACTGTGGAAGGAAGAGGAGGCACCATTGTGGTTCCTCCATTCACACAGGCACTCCTGTCATGGTCCACTCCCAGGAGAGGTTCTACAAAGATCCCCACAGGATGCAGCTGGGATCCAGAAAGCTGTGGAAAGGGCCTTGGAGTTATGGGCAAACTCCTCCCCCCAAAAATTGATTCATTCCATACATTGGAATAGTATACAGCAGACAATATACGATAATAAATAATAATAATAATAATAATAATAATAATAATAATAATAATAATAATATTTATTTCTATCCTGCCTCTCCAGATGGATCGAGGCGGTGAACAGAAATAATGCATTAATTACATTAAAAACATTAAAAACATACCCAATCCTCCCCACCCACCAACCCAGCTAAAACCAACCCCCTAAAACACATAACAATTAACAATTAATTAACTATTAAAAGAACAGCAGAACAATTGGTGGGAGGCAGTGGAAGTACTAGTCTGGGAAGGCCTGTCGGAAGAGATCAGTCTTGACCGCTTTTTTAAAGCGGTCAAGACTGGTACTATGCCGGGTGTCCTCCGGCAGGCCATTCCATAACTTGGGAGCGATAGAAGAGAAGGTCCTCTGGGTAACCGCAGCCAACCTAGTTCTGACTGGCTGCAGTAAGTTCCTCCCAGAGGACCTTAGTGTGCGAGGCAGATTATATGAGAGAAGGCAATCCCGCAGGTAGGCTGGCCCCAAGCCATAAAGGGCTTTAAAGGTAAGAACCAACACCTTGTACTGTGCCCGGAAACTAATAGGCAGCCAATGTAAAGACTTCAGAATTGGTGTTATGTGGTCAGTTTTAGGTCTACCAGTGACCAACCTGGCTGCCATATTCTGAACTAATTGAAGTTTCCAGACTAAGCACATGGGTAGCCCTATGTAGAGCGCATTGCAGAAGTCAAGCCATGAAGTTACCAGCGCATGCACCACTGCTTTTAGGTGTTCCAGCTCCAGGAAGGGGCGCAGCTGGCGTATCAGCCGAAGCTGACAGCAGGCACTCCTGGCCGCCGCATCTATTTGAGCTGTCATCTGAAGTGGCAAGTCCAGGAGCACCCCCAAGCTGTGGACACAGTCTTTCAGGGGAAGTGTGACCCCGTCTAGAACTGGTTGACAAACTTCCATACCTGGGCTAGAGTCTTTAACAGCGAGTACCTCCGTCTTATCTGGATTCAACTTCAGTCTGTTTTTCCTCATCCAGTCCATTACTGCTTCAAGGCATTCATTTAGAGGCAAGATGCCACCCTTAGTTGATGCTATTATCCAAGGCATGGAGAGATATATCTGGGTGTCATCTGCATACTGATAGCACCTTGCTCCATAAACTATGAGATATAAATAATAATAGCATGAATGTTTTTTTATAGAGAAATAAATATTTCTTTCTAAGCAATTGTGTTACCTGTTGTTCAAAAATGGTCAGTTTATCTGTACTATTCATGGCGTGTGTATGTATGTGTGTGTGTGTGGATAGACAGATAGATAGTGTGTGTGTGTGTGTGTGTATGTATATATGTGTATGTATATATATTAACCTAACTAATAACATTTAAATTAGTAAAGTCTGTTTCAGTAACATTAAAGTGTACCTAAAGAAGAAAAAGTCCATATGAAAGCCTATAATCCATTAAATTATACCAATAATTACTGCCAGTAACTCTGGGCATATTGACAAACCCACCACATATGATAACAATCTGCCTGAGAGGTATTGCATTTCCAGCATTTAAAGCTATTAGCTGAGTAAATTTAATTTGACTGTGCTGGAGTTAAATAGCAGAGAAAAAATATACTTTACTACTGTTACATATAGGCTGAAGGAAGCTGATGGACAGCCTTCAACCCCTAATCCATGAGAGTTTAAAGCTGCACTTCTTTCTATTGAAAGTACTGGAGAATCTGAGGTCAATTAAGACAATGATAAAAGGAAAATTAGACATAGAGAACGAATAGGGGAAGAATTGTGGAACAAGTGTATGCTGACTCGATTTAAATTGGATTTATATTTTATATACGTATTTGTATATATACATATACATATACACATATATATACATATATATATATATATACACATGTAGTTAAGAAGCTAGTCTACATTAGAGTACATATGGTTATTGAGATCACGATAAGTTAGAAAAATAGAAGTTCTATTGAGAGGTGAGAGGAAGTTATACGAGAATTGTACAGATTGTATGAAATACACGATATGTAAGTTTGTTTTTATATTGTAAATTTGATAATACAAATGTGCATTGTGAATTAATAGATGTTGTTTAATAAAAATAATATATAAAAAAAAAGAAAGTACACACTAAGGTATAAAACATGGTGATTCTGGTTTCCACTGTTATAAGAGAGGGAGAAAAAACACTCTTTTCTCACTTTTTCCTCTATGATATGTAATCTTACACCCCTGTATGATATGCCCTCCCTTATTTGCCTGTTTTCTAAAAGATAAAATACTGTTGTTAAAGTTGTTAATTTCCCCCATCAGCTATTTCTGCCCTCTGGCCATTGAGATCATTCTTTTCTTCAATCAAGTTGAGAGATAGTGACTGATGGAACATAAGCCACTGAGTTTCATGGCTCTGTTGTAACTTGAAACTCAGTCTCTCAAGTCCAACACTCCATTTTTATTTTTATCAAAGACATTTCAAAATCAAGTTAATAATCATCTGTATTATGATTTAATGATTCAAGTTGCCCCTTTTGTTATAAAAAAGAAAACTTAATCTATAACTTAATTGATTGTAACAATTTATATTCTTTCATGTGAATTGCATGAACCATAGATTTTTATGAAAGCATAGCAAAAAGCCATTATATTTTCAGTTCCTTTCCTATTTAGCATTGAATATATGTTTCTCATGACAGTTGTACCCTTGGTCATTGTTTTCATTGAGATCAGTGGCAGAGCTTGGAGTGTGTGGAGGGAGGTTGGAAGGGGGAGGGGCTATGGTGAGGGGGTATGGACACTGTGTGTGGGAGCATGGCCAGGGTGCATGGGGGTGTGGCTATGGGCCGAGACACCCCAAAAACATTGCCGCCCAGGGCAAATCACCTCCATCTTCTCCCCGTCCCTACGTGATTGATTGAGATATCTATCACAACCCAAAGATTGTGTTCCTGGTTACCTCACCACCAATTCAGACCCTTTCTAGGTATCTGTGATATTAGGATATGTGCAGGATTACCATACTGTATATTTTATCTTAGAGAAGACTACGCTTTCTCGTAGAAGACTTGACTTTCTCTTGGAGAATGTTAGCTACAAGACCTAGTTCTGAATAAGCATCTTTAGAATTGGGTCTAATAGGAAAAAAAATCTACTTCAATAAAAACTTGATGAAAAGAATGTGGAACAATCATGGGGAATTTTTGAGAAATACTAGAATATTTTTCCATGCTAATAATTTTTTAAACCAGAGGTGGAGAAAATACAATCTACAGGATGCATGAGGTCCTCCAGAGCCAATTTTGTGGCCTCCAGGATTCCTTGGGATCATTGTTTTGTTTAATTTTCTCTAAAGTGACCTTAAATTCCTTCTAGAGAGCTTGGAGGTGATTTTTTCCCCCCATCTTCAAACTTCCTAGAGAGACCTTCTTTCCTGAGAGGAAGTTCCTTAGAAGCTGTAAATGAATAGAGTCTGCAAAAATACTAATACACCCAAGTAGAGTTCCAAATATTTCACAGTGAAAGTAAGCAGGGTGTATTCATGTTAGAAAGTGATCACTACTCTATATATATCTAAATACTCAGAAGTACTAGGTCTGAAATAGATGTCCTTAGCCTAATAGCATGTCTTTCAGTCTTATATAGACCTTGGGCTTTTCCGCACTACACTGCAATAGTGTTATTATTCCACTTTCACCATCCTGTGGAATGCTGGGGTTTGTAGTTTCCTGAGGCCAAATAGGTCTCTGGCTGAGAACTCTAAAGCCCCCTCCCTAAACTACAAGCTCCATGATTCGATAGGAGGTTAAAAGTAGAATTATAATAGTGTAGGGCAGAAAGGACCCTTGTTTTGATTTGTTCAAATTGATTTTACTCAGACTCCTCTCCAAAATTACATGATATAAAGTGAGGTCGAAATTCTTAAATAAATAAAGATAATTTATTACTTGATTTGAAAGGTGAGCTGTCTTTTGTTCTGTGCAGAAAAGAAAAGAAAAATACTCCTTAGAAAGTTTATCGCTGACCACACCAATATTTGAGAAGGCCAGGAAGCTTTGTTCCCTAAGAACAATATTTTCATTTCCATTGAGCGAAGCAATTCAGAAATTCACTGGTTGCTACCATGCTTCAAATAGTTTTCCCTGCTCAGCCATTGAAACCCACTGAGTGACTTTGGTTACATTACACATTTCAGCCTCAGAAAACCCCATGACAGGTTTTCTGTAGAGTCACCATAAGTCAGAAATTACTTGAAGGCACACAACAACAGCAGCAACAACAAGGCATATAAATAAACAAGATACTTGCCAGATTGCAAAGATTCTAGCTGAAGACAAGCAGAGGTCTGAAATGAAGAATGTCTCACCAATTATAGGCCATTTTAGAAGTAGTCAGTACACACAGTTTGTGCTGATAAATATTACTCTTATGCAATTACCACAATAATCACAATGCATAAGCTAGCTATATAAGTTATCCAGACATCCATGTGACACAGGAGACAAGGCCTTCAGACTTCTTAATGATTCTAGAGGCGTTGGTTGCCATACAGGAAAACTCTTATTTTTTGTTAAAAGTCTCAACACTTTTGCCATATACTTACCACACTGTTTCTTGCCTTCCCCTTGTGTAAACCCCTCAATCCAGATGTTTTCAGAATAAAGACTTTCAGCACTATTGAGGAGCAGTATCTCTCTGTCTCTGCATCAACACAATATATTATGATACGGCAATATTTTGAGAATGGCAGAAGGAACAGGCAAAATTGTTCAAAGCCTGTAAGCCAATGAAGCTAAGCCTGTTAAGAAGTAGGCAATAAGTGGGGAGAGGAGTCCTAATATCTGTGAACCTATACAGACTATTCAGGTATCCAGCTTACTTTATGTCTGCATCTACCATGTGGCATTATTTGCATTATCACTACTCAAGTTGGAGGAGAAAAAGACCAAAAGTCAGACAGTGTGATGAGGGATGGGTAAGAATTCTGTTTCTTCTGAAGCAACCAATTCAGCATTTTTTTTTCATTTTATGGCAAAGAGTGGCTGCCTCCTTTTTCATTCTACTTCCCCCCGCCCATGCCTAGCATAAGAAATAGAAAAGAAGAATAAATAAAAAAATAACCACAACCAGCTTTACACTATTGGTTTCCTTATTGTTGAATACATTTTAATGGGAAACATGTTGCATTTTTATTGCTTGGCAGCTTCTCATTACACCAGCAAGTAGCATGGGTGAAGACATGAAAATATACAGTAAGACAACAGCCTGGCTCTGAAATATTTATTGGAAAGAAAATCCACATGACCAAAGCTCAACAGAGTTAGGTGACCTTAAGCTTATTGATTTCAGTAGGCTTTAACACATAAAACTTTGTGTTTGATTTTAGCCATCAGATTTAATGGAAGTGATCCAATGGCCATTTTGCTTGGGATCACAGCCTAACATATAGTCTGAGATATATCCCAGAGCTGGATAGTTACTTTAAAAGTGGTTAGTGACAGTTATATGTCCAACTCCTCTTCCTACAAAAGCAGTGGTTACCAGCAGAAATCAATCAAGGCACAGTTGCGCTAGGCTTTGGGTCTATTTAGCTGGCGTCCTTCCCTTCCAGGAGTTGTCAGAGCTTATCTGACCTGCTACCTTGTCTTGACAAATGCTTGGTTTGACCTTGGACACACCCTTGCCATGAAACCCTGTCAGACTTTGCTTATGTTAGACTTTATCTATGATTCCTTGCTTACTGCCTGGAAGTAAGTAACAAGCTGGGAGATATACAGTTTATTTTGTTTGATTTATCAGCTGTGCCAGGACTGAGATAGGACAATGTGTCTTCCAATGACCATTTACTGAGAATATTAAAGTATAAGTAAAAAAGTAACTATAAAAGAAAATTTCAGTTATATTGTAAAATGGGTTACATTATATTTCCTTCAGTTGCAGATGCAATATGATGCAATTTTACCTCTATTTTACCAAGTTATTTGTAACTACTTATTTGTACCTGCTTGTTTGTGAGTAGTTGTTTGTAACTTTGTAAATTTGCTTATGAACAACTAATTTAGTTTGCAAGTCATTTGTTTGTAAATAATTGTAACTAATTTCTTCCAAGCTCTGTTGCTAAAGACCATAATATAGAGGGATTTGTTATTGTGTGCCTTCAAGTTGTTTCCAACTTATAGCGAATCTATCATGGGATTTTCTGGGAATGAGAGTATGTGGTACACCCAACATCAGCCAGTGGGTTTCCGTGGCTGAGCATAGCAGATAATTTTCATCCTTTTCTGAGAGACATTAAAAATGAAACAAGGAGTGACTACGTTAACAAAAATGTATATACGACCCCAGAAGAGCTCTAAAATTTAGACTCCATGAGGGCAGCATCCCTTCTATTTAGTTTTTGCAACAGTCTGTCTAAATGATAAGACTGTTTGGCTTCCCTTCAAACATAATAGTTTTTCTTTACTTTTGCAAGGCTATTGGGCAACATTTTATTTTGTTTCTTGAACACTGTAATTTGCACAACACTCCTATGCACATTTTATTCAGAAGTGAATAGCATTGTTTTCAATGGAGCTTATTCCTTAATAATTGTATTTATGATTCAAACTTTAGCCTCTGTTTGGGGCAGCAGATGCATGATGCTTTGAAAAACTGCAATCAAATTCATAATAGTCAGCCAGTAAAATGAAACTAGTAAGCCAAAATAAGCCAAACAATACATTGGATGGCATCTTGTTGGTTAGTTTCAGCTAGAGTAGAGCCATTTGATCAATTGGTGAATGGTGAGTCAATGTGTAGGTAAATCTAATGGATGCAATGCATTTACTTCAGTCAGCACTAAAAAAGAATTTCAGTTATTTCTTGAAAAGACCAGATAATGAGAATCACCATTTAGTCATATAATAACTGAACACATTCTTTCCAATGTAAACTCAAATCATATATTTTAATAATCTAAAGCCTTTGTTGTTGTGTGATTTCAAGTCATTTCTAACTTATGTCAATGCCCAGGCAGAACTGAGCTATCATGGTGTTTCCTTGGAACAATTTGTTCAGAGTTTTCTTCTGAGGTTGAGAGAGTGTGACTTGCCCAAGCTATCTCAGAAGGTTTCCATGCCCAAGCAGAGATTCAAATCCTGGTCTCTAGAGTTGGAGTTCAACACTCAAACCACTACACACTGGCTGTTGATCTAAAGTCTGCATTACTTCCATTCCATGGAAGATGAAATTTTCTAAAAATTGTCCATGCTAAAGTAGACTAGAGAAATTTACCCATCACCATTAGGCAGAGGCTTGATCTTCTTAAGATATATATATTTTAAATACTTTGACCCGGACTCAAGGAGCTGACAGAGAACACATCTCATACTTTCCTGTAACTACCTCCCTTCTTGTTTCCAAACTCAACTTGTGATAAAGGACAGAAGGAATTTGAGACAGTGAATGATGTGACAGCACTAGGCAGTGATATGGCAGCAGTAGGATGACCAAGTGTTTTCTGTGACAAAGAGAAACTATGAATTCTTCAGAACCAGAATCAGTGGGTTATGTAGTTTTAATTACCTCTGGATGGATGTTCTTTTCTTTTCCTTTAAAAATATTTTTAACGAACTTCTAAATAATACAATACTACATATAAGAAAAAAACACAGTAACATACAAAACTAAACTAAATTAAACCAATACACAGAACTATCTAAACTCCTACAACTACTAAACCTTAGCTAAGTCCATTTCCGCATGGGGTTTTTTAAACGGTGCAGTCCGTCCTCCAAGGAAGAGGTCTGCACCTAGGAGCGGACTGGGTCGGACCTACTTAACGTAGATCCACACCTCAGCCCACTCTGGAACAGCCCCAAGCGGCCGTCCAGCATGCTTTTGAAAGACTGCTAAAAACAGGTCTTTCAAAAGCACGAGCGTCCCACTGTGAGCCTGCTCCCTTATGCAGATTCGCAGGCTCGCCCCAATGTGGGCCTGCAATCTTCCAGGGGCAGGCTTTAAGCTAGTGAGCTTCAGCGGTTGTTCAAGACCCTCGACCAACCACTGCCATTTGGGACGCCGGAGCAGTGCGTATTGATGAGCACGCACTACTCTGGAGCGGTGTGGACCGGACCGGGGAGCCGAAAAGTACACTAAGTAGCGGCGTGGGGTGATTCCCTCGCCCCGTGTGGAAATGGCCTAAAAAGGGGAAAACAACAAATACACATTTGACTTCAAGCTCCTTAAAGAATGGGTGCTGTGTATCCTTTGCTACACTTCCTCTACATTTCTTACTTGTATTTATAATAGTTAAGAAAAATTATCCTCTATTAAAGATATAATATGTTTGTTCTCTAATAAAATAAAATATCTTAATATCTTGATTCTAATAATGTTCTACCATAATATGGCTATCCATATCAATTAATCAATAACTTTTGACTGCTTGTTTCCCAGTTGCCTTTAAAAAAACAGTATATAGTGTATTTACCCAGCGTTGCCTGGGATTTTATTTTGTCATAGGTAATACTTGTTAGAAATACGTTAGGTGCAGTTGAAATACACATGGATGTGAGATACTGTGTCTCTAATTCTCCAAACTGTCTTGTCCAGCACCTGTAACTTTTCCCCATATTTCCCAATCCAGTCTGTATTCAGAGTTGTCAATATACAGAGGTTAAGTTCCTGAGGGGAGTTGTTGCTAGGCCTTGTCTCCATAGCAACCTTCCTTTTCAGAGCTCTCTGGCTGAGAATTCTAAAGTCCTCTCCCAGAATTGCCAGCCCCAGGATTCCATAGAATCTTAACAGGCAGTTAATCACATGAGGTCTTCTTGGCTGACACGGCCAATCATATGAGGTCTTCACCTGCCTCACACAGACAAACTCACAAACTTTGACTTTTATATATTAGAAGATGAGAGAACCATCTCTCAATAATGCTGCTAATTTATCAATCTCCACTATCTCCAATAATTTCATAAACCAATCTTCTTGAGATAGAATAGCAGAATCTTTCCACTTCTGACCATACCATGTGTTTCCTGCCACTATCATGCATTGTATGACTCTTGTTGTTGTGTGCCTTCAGCTTATGGCAACCCCAAGGTGAACCTATCATGGGGTTTTCTGGGAACTGAGAGTGTGTGTCATGCCTAAGGTCACCAGCGGGTTTCTGTGGCTGAGTGGCAAATGGAGTGGAGAACCTTGGTCTCCAGGGTTGTAGTCCAATGTTCAAACCACTACACCATGCTGACTGGCTGTGTGTATGATTCTCACACAATTCCTATTTGTTGATTATCAATGAGTCACAACAAAAACAATTCTGGTCTCAGTTGAATCATAATCTTTAAAATATTCTCCATCAATTAGTATATCGGTAGGTTGTTGTGGGTTTTCCAGGCTTTGAGGCCATGTTCTATTAGTATTTTCTCCTGATGTTTCACCTGCATCTGTGGATGCAGGCAGAACATCAGGAGACGTTTCATACCACCAGATCCTCTGAAGATGCCAGCCACAGATGCAGGCAAAATGTCAGGAGAAAGTACTAATAGAACACGGCCTCAAAGCCTGGAAAACCCACAACCACCTATGGATTCTGGCCTTGAAAGCCTTGAACTTTACATCAATTATTGTATCATCAACAAGAATGTATTTGCTTTATCAAAGTCCATCATATGTGGGGGAAAAAGTCCCTTCAGTTTGGTTACAATTCCAACACTTGTTTGAGGAACCTTTATACATTTTAGAAAGTTTTTACAGAATAAAGTACCATCTATACATAGTCTTATAAAAATTTATTTTGAATCATTATGTAAAGTAAATTTCAAATCCTTTGTACGCATCCTTTCCCACTATTCCAGTTGGATTTGATGGCCCATATTTTGGGCCAATTAAATCACATGTTTTGTTTTTACTTGTTCCTCTTCTAATTCCAGTTTCAACATCTTATTTTGGCTATTAAATGTTCATCATCCTTACACAGTTGATTCACAAAATCTGTTTTGTAAATGCCAAAACAAACAATTTTTTATCCATTTTAAATCTTTCAGATACCTGTCTATATGAGAACCATCTTATATCAAAGCCCTTTGAGTTCAACTCCTCATTTGTTTTCAAACATATTTGTTCTTGTTGCACCTTAGTTAAATCACTGTAAGTTACTCATTTCTCTTTGACCATTATTTCTTTTTGAAAAAAGAGCTTCATGACATGAAAGTCACAAAGGCATTTGGGACACAGTCTTGATGAATGTTCAGTAAAAGGAGAAGAAGATGGGGTCACAGGAAAGCCAGGGCACCAGATAACTTTGCTAGTCAAACTAAACTTTGACATATTGACAATTCTTGGCATGGTTGTCCCTAAATTACTAAGGCAAAAAAAAGGACATTATTTGAAAACAATGAGGAAATAAGTCCAAATGAAATATTATGAGCAGTCACCATTGCTGCTGAAGATAGGATGTGGAGCTCCTCAATAAGTGGTCGTCAGATGGAAAATGTATATGAATAAATCAGCTACTCATAAGTTAAATTATATAGTTTTGCAAAAAATATATTTGAATGAATTTCTCCCAACTCAAAGTTGCATTTCATTCAGAATATACCTGGTGTTTGCTTTTATAGAAAATCTGTTCTGTGACTAGCATACTCACCACATCTTTTCAAGTGAAAAAGACTAGAAAATGCTTTCAATATTATTATGTATAGCTTGTTGTCCAAAGGGCTTTGTTGGTCCTGTCTGTGATAGAGCAGCTTTCCAGTGGCAGTCTAGAGTCTCTTTCACTTACACTGTTTGTTTTAACTGCATTCATTCTTCAAGTAGGTCTCTACAGGCAGCTTGTCAGCAGATGCCGGCTTCTACTTATCATTCTGGAGGGAAATATATTAAACCTACTTTAATTCTATTCCTTGTCAGTGAATGCAACAAAATTCAATTTTGGTTCCAGAAGGCGAAGAGGAGGGGAGACTGATTCTAAATCAGGCATGTTGTTTCAGGTGCACTATGTGGAAGGATGTGCATGATGTTCAACAGAGCTCTGCTTTCTCCACCTTTGGGCAAACAGAGAGGGCATATGCAAAGTCAGTATAGAAGAACACTTTGGGGAATGAGAGAACTGTACACACTTACTATTATATTCCCCGCTAAGGATTCTTTTTCCTCTTTATGAAGTGCTGGAACTCTTCTGAGTAAATAGAGAAGAGGCTGAATGGTAAAACTGTAGGTGCACAGAGACTTGTTCATTGTTCTGGTTACATATCAGGGTCAAAGTAGAAGGATAAACAGTTGTCACATGATAAGTACTGTCAGTGCTGATTGCATGAGAGCTTGATCATGCATTTGCACACACTTCAATTTGAAAGATATATGTAACCACTCAAAGTACCAGAGAATGCCATAGCTATGAGTGGGTGTGTACATGTACACATGTATGCACATGTTCTCCTGACTGTTGGTCAGATTTGGGGCAGTATGTGTATGGGTCATTGTGATTATTTTTGGACACCTGGAAGAGAAAATGCAACCTCAGCACTGAGTAGAAACTGAAAAACGTGCCTAGACAGTAGAACAGCAATTCTTTATAGATTCTCTCCTCAAAAGAAAACAAAAAATAATTTTAACAATTTTTCTTGCTATGAAAAAGTCATCAGAAACTGTTCAGTTTTCAGTGATTACTCATTGTTTGCTAACTATTCCACACAAAATTTGCACATGATTGCTTTGTGCAGAAGGCAGTACTTTCTGTGCAGGAAACAGCATTTCATGCATTTTCAGAAAACGATGCTTCATATGCAGAATATGCTATTCTCTGTCCTATGTAAGTCCCAGCAACACAACTGATAATTCAAAGAAAACCAACTGAATAGCTCTCAGTTCTTTACTTACTTTTATTCAGTAAGCACAAGGTCAAAGTAAAGTCCAACATAATTCATAGGCAAGAAGTCCAAAGGCAGTCGGGATAATCCACAGTCAGGGTAATCCAGTCAGGCACAGAGTTCAGCAAGGCCTCCAGCAATCAGAGAGGTCAGATAAACTCTCACAACTTCTGGAGGGAAAGGGCGGCAGCTATATAGGTCAACCACCTAGCCCAGTTGTTGCCTGATCAATTGTTCCTGGTTATATATTCTCTGGGATCAGTGAAGGCTCTCTGTTTGTTGTCTGTGCTCAGCAAAGGTAGGTACTGGTAAGTTATCTTCTGTGCCTGAAGGGGCAGGACTCTCTGTTGGAGCTGGCAACTCCACCTGTTCTGTTTGTGGCACTGTAACCTTCCTGTACAGCAGGTCCTGGCATACATCCTGTTTCAGACTCCGAGTCAGAGTTCATGTTCTGGAAGCAGGCTATGACATTCCCTGCACAAAACAACCATGAGCAATTTTTGTCCAGAATACGCCCCGAATTATGAAGATTCTTATTGGTCTAGGATTCTTCTCATCAGGGTTGATGAAAACCCAAGAAGCATTTTCTTTAGGAATATTTTCTAATATTCTTTCCATCTCTACTGGGCACAGTCCCATACCTGATAAAATGTAGGGAAAAGGGTGCCATAGCTGGAAGTCTACTGGCTGATATTGCATGGAGGACTGACATTGCAGGGGACTGATAGCAGGGGACTGACATTGCAGGGGGCTGATATTGCATGGAGAAGTATAGGAATTCTTTGCAATGGAATTCAACATACATAATGTCAAGCATAACAAAGGACTGTATGGACATATTTCACCAACAGGTAGGGGTGTGTGTGTACGTGTACATATTACTGACAGTTTTATTGTTTCTGTACAATAATGAAAAATGTTAGATGTCTGCCAAAAGACAGAGAATAGATGGGTTAGATAAGTTAAATATAGATCTCATTTTCAAAATTTTAAAAGTAAATTTTCCTTTTCCTATGGTTTCAGCTAATAGCTACTGCTGTTCTTTTCTGGCTTTTTTTTATTGGCCTGAAAAAGAAGGAGAGATTCTCCTTTTTGCTTTTATAATTCCACTGTAGGATCTTTATGCCCTTACTACAATGTGTCAAGAGATTCAAGGACCAGAATCCCAACTGGGCATTATATCAGCATAATTTCGATTTATGCTGGCACTTTCACTGTTTATAAGCTTGTGTAAGGAGCTTCCCCCTCAAACAGTAAATAGAATCGCCTGTAGCTGACACCAAAATATTGTCACATGTTGTTCATGTAAGTATGAAGTGAGTGAGTATGGCAAAACTTTAAGCTGTGCCAGCGTTAACAGGATCTCAGGCAAGCTGCTAACACAAGGGGTTTATTTGCATGCATTTTAGTCTTTTTATTTTAAAAGTCTTGTAGGCTGGCTTTGATTTTACCATTTGTTTTGTTTGTTTGTTTTTGTAATTATTTATTTCTAACAGAAAGGGAGTAAGAGCCATGGTTCTGATTAAAATAAATAAGACAGATGTATAGCAACTGATAAAGTTGGTTGTTTATTGTTAATGTTTCATTTTGGTGTTGTGGTACCAGAGATGAACTTCAGGTTATAGAAATTTATGACTCTTGAATTTTGATAAAAAGCTTTGGAAGACAGACTCAATTAAAAGAAGACAGAACAAAGGACCAATTAAAGCTCTCAATATGTCAATCAATCTGTAAAGAACAACTCATCAGCTGGGATAAATTCCAAATAACACAGGCAAGAGAAACCAATAAGATTGTGGGAAAACATTGAAAGTGATGGGAGCGGAAAAGAACTGCAAAAGACAGTGTAAGTGAAGAAGGACAGAAGTTGCCTTCTCTCTCTCGGTCTAGTCATCTTCTTCCTAGAGAAGTTCCCACACCCTATTCCAAAGAAGATGTTTGAAGCAAGAAAAAGAAGAACCCAAGAGAGAGACATTCTTCTATTGCTCTTCCTTTGCTCACCTGCAGATCTTTTCAGATGGCTGTGATGGACTATTCAGCAGCATCTTAGAGAGCTTTGAGGAAATTATTAATCTTTGCTTTATTTAATTGTATGTTCCTATATGTTTGCAAAACTTTATATCTGTGATTTTTCATTATTCTGATTTTATTTTTGAGATTTCCTGTCTTAAAATCTCACTTTTTAATTTCATCAGGAGAGCTACTGCACTTCAAAGTTAGTGGATTCATGTTTTATATGTTTTATATTTTGTTTCCAATATCAATAGGCTTTTACGTTAGTTATATCACCAGGTATGCATGGTATTCATTATAACTTCAGTGGCCACTAGTTTGATATAAATACAATTTGATTTGATTTGTTTCGATTTTTGTTTTTAAGAATCTGTGGTTCAAAAAACCTGCACATACTTACCTCTGTAAGTATACAGGTTGACTGAAATACAAATGAGATATTAGAAACAGATTTAGCTGAGCCAATTTCTAGAAAAGCTGGCCATTTGTGTTTAAGGTAGCCATTTGACCTCTCTGACTGTCATTTCAAGGACAGCCATTTATATAAATGATGTGTTTGCAGTCCCCATTGCTCTCAATCTATGGCCGTTTCTGCACTAAACTCTTTTGGTGCTATTATTCCACTTTCAGCATCCTAAGGAATCCTGGGCTTTGCAGTTTAGGAAGGGGCATTTAGAATTCTCAGCCAGGGAACTTTTTGGCCTCAGTAAAGTACAAACCCCAGAATTCCACAGGATGCTGTAAGTGGATTAATAGCACTATGACAGTGTAGGGCGGAAATGGCCTATTTTTATTTTCAAGAACAGGACACTGTCAGGGGACATTTTCTCCTCTAAAATGAGGTACACCTCCACTCTTTAGTCAGGTAAAATTGAAGTTTTTTTTTTTTTTTTTAAAAAAGCCAAAAACAAAGTGGGGTGACCTTCCAATTGCTTCTGCTTTCACTGGGAGTGGTTCATGTGGCCTGTGGCTGGTCTACCAGATGAGAAGTGGCCTGTATCTGCTAAAGTTCCCCATCTCTATTCTGTTTGAAGGGTTCTTGAGTTTTAAGGTAGGGAAAGCAAGAGGCTTGAAGTGAAGGTGTCTATCAACAACACATGGAATCCAGGCAATTCAGTGTTTCCTTTTCATCTTCTTTCAGGGATGGGCATGAGGTGTGTGTATCAGTCTTAACAATGAATGGATTCACTAGAAAATGCTTTTGTGTCTTTTTTGTTCACCTTCAAAAGCAACATGTAAACCCCAGGATTACATAAAGCATGTGCCAATCTATCCTATGGGTGGTTTGAATTATTTTCATGTAGTTTGCACATTTTGTGACATTTTAACAGGAGGTTACAAGGCTAATACTTCTTAATAAGTGTCCCCAACCTGCTGATGTGAAACAGACTAGTCACACCATTAATTTTACTGAGTGGGAATAATTGGAACACTGTAATTATGCATAGAAAGATACTATGGGGTAATAATACAGTAATTGTCAGTGTATATTATATATGAAAACCAATCTTAGATTAACAGATCTGGCATGAATATCACCCCACATGGTTTTTAAGTCTATACTTGTAAATCTTGCTGTTGCAAATCACAGGGAAGTTTTTTTTTAAAAAAAAAATTCCAGCATTACCAACTGTTGTGAGCTTTCTTTATTCCTTTTTAAAGAAATATACTATAGGATTCTGCTTTGCCTTGCATTCCAGGATTAATTGACTATTCTACAGCTTAATGGTACAAACAGCTTCACAATAGGGTTATGCCCACACCTATAGATAAAAGATGAGAGCAGGCTATCTGGTTTATATGGGCCTCAAGATCTATTACAATGGGAATACAAAGGGAAAAACAAGCTGCCTATCTGTTTCCACCTTTCAGAATGGCTCAGGATAAGTTGGCAACTCTGGCCATACCCTTTCACACACCACATATTTAAGGGCTGAAAAAAATTAGCAGCATTCCCACCAAAAACTGATTTTGTTGGTGATCTATGGTACACTGCAAGTGAAGGGTCTCTCTCATTCCTCCATAGCTGTAGGACATTTCCATACTACACTGTTATAGTGCTATAGTTCCACTTTCAACATCCTGTGGAATTCTGGGAATCCTGGTGTTTGCAGTTTAAGGAGGGGTCTTTAGAATTCTCAGCCAGAGAGCTCTTTCTTCTCAGTAAACTGCAAACTCCAGAATTTCACAGGATGTTGAAAGTGAAATAATAGACCTATAAACTGTGTAGGGTGGAAATGGTCTAAGTATGCTAGAATCACAGCTATATAATTTTTTTAACTTCAGCCAGCAGGATATTCACTAAAACAAAATTCAGAACCTATCCCTAGAAATCCTTCATTGCATCTGCCTATCAGATGCTTAATAATACAATTGTGGAACTTCTGGGGACATCTAGCTTTAAATTTAAGTTCTCAACAGTTTCTTCCTAGTTGGGAAGTACAGAAAGAGAGAGAGATTGGAAGCATTTTTTTTCATCAGGCAAGTAAGTAGTGAGTTCTGTGCAATGGTGCCTTTGGTTTAGCACAAGAATAGGCAAGCTCAGCAGGTCTAGAAAGTAGGTGTACAAATTATTGGGAGCTGCATTACCAACTTGCAACTGAAATTTGAAAGTGAGCCAGAAACAAGAAACAAGAAATGGATTTTAGTGGAAAACAGCAGGCAGGCCTTTTAAGCAATCATATCCTCCTTGTTTTAAAAAGCAATTCCTAGTTTGCCAATGTTGGTAGAGCACTGCAGTGTACTGCTGAATTTCAGTGAAATAGTTTAGCTGTGAAGGTCTAAAAACTTTGGGATTATTTGCAGTCCATGGACAATGTCTTGCCCACTCCTACTTTAAGAGAAAACATTTTTCTCTCAAAAGTCATGACAACTTATTTTTAACTGCATATCCCACTCACTTAAGCTCCTTCCTCCCTGATGTGGTGAAAAATATTTCAGAAATGTGAGCTCAGGGTGCAAGTTATATAGAGGATATAGAGAAAATTGTTTGTCCTTATGGAAGCTCTTCCATTAAGGCAAAGCCACAGTGATCCGGTGTAAATAGGAATACCCTGGTGGTTTCCATGACAGTGGAATGGGGAATCTATTCCAGGTTTTAGGCCACAATTTAAAAGAGCTTTCCAAGGTGTTAAACCCTGTTCCAAAATAGGTTCATCATCTCTTTTAAAGCTATATTTAATTAAAGATTAAATTAAAACCCAAGGTGGACTCACTGTTGCTCTGATATGGATACCATAGGCCACCATGAAGCCCAGGAAACAGATTCAGAAAATTCACTCTGCCTAACACATATAAGTGCAAAATTATTAAATATGCAATAGTGAATGCAAAACACCTATTTTTTTGAGCATGGTCATGCCAAAATTAATCTTTCTTAAGTCCCTAGCTCTATACCCACTGTCTAAAGAGTAAATCTAATTGAACTCAGGGCTTTTTCGCACTTTGGGGAGAAAACGGGGCGTCCTGATACTTACTGGGCTGGTGCGCTCCCTCCACTGATCTAGGCTGATCTGGAGCAGTGCGTGCCCGCGCTACATACTTCTCCGGGGACAAAAATAGCGCTTTCTGGTTGGTGGAGGCTCTCCACCAACCGGAGAAGCTCGCCAGCCTAAAGCCCACCCCTGGAAGACTTGCAGCCTCACGCTGGTGCGAGCCTGCAAATCTACACATTAGTGCGGCGACGGACTGGGGTGCGCTGTGCTATTGAAAGACCTCTTTTAAGCGGTCTTTCAATAGCACAGCGAACCACCAGTTCTGATCGTTCTGGAGTGGGCTGAAGTCTGGACATACATAAAGTAGTCTGGACCCAGTCCGCCCCTAAGTGGAAATGTCCTCGCCGGAGGACGCTCTGCCCCGTCGCTAAATCAAAGTGCGGAAAAGGCCTTTGTGGGACTTACTCTTTGGTTTACTTGCTTAGGATTGGGTTGCACTTCTCATTGATTTGAATGAGTTAGATAAGTACGTGCTTAAATCTCTTCAAACAAAACAGGACCTCAAAGAAACTTACTGCTAAGTATAATTATTTTGGAAGATAACATGAATGGAATGTGAAATATGCACCAAAACTTCATTTCTCAGGACTGGGAATAAACCACTAAAAGTAGATGCATGTCCGCTTGAAGTGTTTCCACTTCTACCTAATGAAACACTTCACTATACACATTAAATTGAGAAGACACTCAGTTGGCAATTTTCAGATCATACTTTTATAAACTCCAGAATTTGTTACAACAGTGCAATCATCCAACAAATGTCTGTATGTTCTGTTCACAATAAACCATTAAAGATGATTACTAAGTCCTAAGATTACCACATGCTTTCCCAGAAATCAGCAACAAAAAAAGGAAAAACAAATTGCAAGCACTGGGTATTTGAGATATAGCAATGATTGACTTTTGATTCACTTTATTGATTACAATAGGATTTTGTTTGGTTTCCTTCTGGTGATGCCATTGGTGTGGTGATGTGGATAATGATCATGATGAATTAATTTTTATTTTTTTAAAATTACATCCAGCTGCAGAAAGTTTTTCGCCAGCTTTTCTCCATCACTTCTTCTTATTTTTGTTTCCTTTGTTTCTCTTTCCATTATGAACTTCCTCCAAAACTTCCCTGACATTGCTACTCTATTCATTTTCTTCAAGGTGCTTAATGAATGCCTTGTCTTTAACTCCCTTACTTCCAAGATTTTCTATGCATGCTGCTTCAAAACCTCAGACTTGTCGCCTGCTCAAATCCCATGCTTCCTTCAACCATTAGAATGAGGAAGTTGCTTTGGGAGGTAGAAGCAGAAGAAAGATGCTGGAGGATGGAGCTCCGTGTGCCATACAAACTGATCTATGTGTCCAAAGCAGTGGCTACTGATGGCTTCCATCTCAGCCAGGTTGTAGTCTGAACATGACAAGGGTCATAACCAATTACTGCCAGAATATATTCAGTGACTTGGAAAGCATCTTGGAAATTGAGAATATATTTCCTACCCTGCTATGAGGTTATCTGCTGCTTGTATTGAAGATAATATAAGTTTTTTCCCCACTCCATTCAGCTTTTACACATGGAAATAAGTGTGGTCATTAGGTTATCTTTCACCTCAGGCAGCAAGATATCTTGAGCAGGGCCTGCTAGCTATTCCAATTTCCATCTTGTTTTTTTTTTTTTCTGGGGGTGGGAGGAGTGTTATATTTGGGGTTGCCTAACCAAAACAATCCATTTCCTTTCTTCGCAGTCACTGTACCCTCTACCATTTTGATAGATGCTAAGAGAAAGTTCATTATCATCGAAAGTGTTCAAGCACTGCCTGAGCAATGGGGATGGGGAGAGGCAAACAGAATCACAGATATGTGACCGTTTGTCTTTAGTCCTATCTGTATTATAATGATCTGATATGAATCAAAGAAACAGAAATAAAATTATTATTTGTGCACATAATATATATGATTAATAAATTTCTCTGCACATGCGTAATACCACATTAGTTGATGCTCTAGCTATTGGTTTTCTGTAATTGAACCCCAGCATCCAGCATGAGTATGGACAAGGAGCCAGATGTTAGTTGCCTCAACATACCTTGAGTTTCACTTATCTTAACTTGAGAACTTATTGTATGTCAATGGTGGACAAGTACAACTTTGTTGTCGTTGTGTGTCTTCAAGTTCCTTCCATCTTATGGAGACCGTAAGGCAAATCTATCATGGGATTTTCTGGGGTTAAGAGTGTGCAATGTGTTCACGGTCACCCAGTGGGTTTTAATGGCTGAGCAGAGAAATGAAACCTGGTCTCCAGAGTTGTAGTCAATGCTCAAACCACTACACCAAACTACAGCTCTTATGATACCTCATGTTTAGCTATGCTGCCCAAAGATGATGTATACAGAGAATAAAAGATCACACTTGCCTGCTCTGGCTGTTGATGTGATTGATCCATTTATCCTAGGAATACAGAATAGGCAAGAATATTCCACTGCTCCTGCGAGGTTTTTTCCAAGGCTTCTGGCATAGTTTGTCTGCTTTTTTTCTTGCTGGGAACATGTTCCTTCTTGGCTGTGTTCATTGCTTACAGTCACCATGTTATTGATTTGTCCATTAAATGCAGTGGTTATCTTGCCTTTATCTTGCACATACCCATATACTGAACATGCTTCCATATCTATAACTTCCAGTCTTGTTCCTGCACATATCCTTTTCCATAAGACGGAATTAACATGTATACTTCCTTCTGCCAAACTATACCTCAAACTGATTACAGTCAGCTTTATCTCATCTCTTGCCGGATGGAATTCAACTAACAACTAAGATCAGCTCAATCCAAGCTTCATAAAGTTTGATGTGGAAAGCAATGAGGAAAAGACCTCTGGGGAAATTGGTCTTAAAATCCCACAGCTGCTTCAGTTGTGAGACTTGAAGAACTGTCCATGAAAAAGCAACTCACCAGGATGTATCCCAGTGGGATAGAGTAGGAGTGTAGTTCTAAGGCAAGAGTGACTTAATTTCTTTGCACGTTGCTGAGCAACTACTGTTTGCTTTGTGGCAACTCTATTTTGGATTTCACACTTTCAAGTATATGGCTGGGGATTAATCGACTCTTGCTGCTACAATGGGAGGTCATTCATTATGTGATCCTTTATAGCATTGCTTATGTTATGGTACATATTCTCATTAGCAGAAACTTTTAGGTTGAAAAGTATAGTATCTTTGCTCCTCAAAATGATTAAAAAGTGACATTTTGTTACAACAAGCATTAACTGATGAGTATACCTTTAATGTGGTGAAAGAAGAACATTTTTTGTATTTCAGAAACATCTATAACACTAGATTTTCAAAGAAAAAAAACCTCCATTTCCTCTGTCTGTCTGTCTGTCTGTCTGTCTTTTATGCTATTTTGGGAAGGATATATAGTTAAGATTTGTTTGGGTTTTCTTTTCCTGAAAATGTTTGCCTGAAGCCATTGTTATTCAAGCCCTGTCCAGTTCTTTTATTTTGTTGTCTTTACAAATCTCATGCATGCAAATGTGTCCATCTCTTCAGAAGTAATTTCATTCATAGCCCGATATGCACTGCTAGCAATTTATTTGCATCCCTGGGGTCTAAAAACTAATGTGATGTCCTGCCACTAAAGCATGGAACTTAGCAGGTTACCCCTAAAAAACAAACAAACAAACAAGATGTCAGTTTCTAGGACTGCTATGCATTTTGCAAGTTTGAGTTTCAAACTGAATGTGTGGTTTCACAGGAACCAATTTGCCTTTTTTTTTTTATTCTGCTTTGCCAATTCCATGCTTGATTCATCAAACCTTGATTTCTTGGTCTATTGCTTTAAAGAGAGAGAAAAGAATTGAAGCTGCTTCTAGTTGTGAGATGAAAATTCATGCACCTGTGCCTCTGTTTTGCACCAAAGATTACTACTTTCTATAAGAAAAGTATCCTGTTTCTTGAAAATTATATCAAGTGCTAACTTGGTATACTCTTGGAAAATTATATGTGGCATGTATTTGATGTCCAATAATTGGTGCAGCAGAATGTAAGATTAACTCCCATCATTACATGGTAAATGGGCATCTCTCTCCAGTTCAGGGGTGTGTGTGTCTTCTTCTAGATCATCTAATTTAGTTTGCAACCCTCTGTGCACAGATCTTGGGATAAGTGCTATTGACCTTAACTGAACTTTTTTTTTCTGAATAGAGATATATAGAATGGTTCTGTTAATGTTCATTAAATTAGATAAAAATAAAAGGAAGCACATAGGTCTATTAGGGGAACAATCCAAAAGGAACCTGATAATTGTGTTACTTAGTGACTGGACTTCTTTTTCAAGGTAAATACACCATGCAGATCCTTAGGTAATCTTACCTCCACTTATTTTCTACCGAATCTTTCACTAACAGATAGTAGCCATCATCCTGTTAATTACTTAAGCCCACGCGAGTGCTGTTGACAGCTGCACAAAGCCCCTTTTCAGAAATTACAGAGGGCTGTTCTCTTCCCTTTGTCCTCCCAACCCCAAAACTCTGACATCCAGCAGCTTTCAAACTCCCAGAGAGGCTGCTGCAGTTCCTTCTTACCAGAGGGAAGTGGAAGGAGTAGGGAGTGATTCATTCTATGGAAGGCTAGCTTCTCTGAGCTCCTGAGGGAAGGAAAAGGAATATATACTCCATTTGAGAGTGTACCCTTTCTACTGTCTTCCAACCAGAGTAAGAACAGCTGCTTCTGTGTGGTCTGAATCACCTCACTCCTACTCTCTTTCCTACCAGTAAGCAATAGGGCCCCAATGGGCTGAGATATGATAAGAGGGCATAAAACTGGATGCACAAATTTATGCACCCATCCTTTCTGTGCAGCACCTGAAACCTGACTTATTATAAAGCCCCAAAGCCTCACTACTTGGGCATTCTGCATTTCAAAGTGATCAGGCAGGACTGGAAAATTATCTTGCACTCCCTCAGCCCAGATGCACAGTGACTCCTGAAGTGCTGAGACCCGCAGAGACTCCCTGCTGTGTTCAGCACTGAAGTTATCATTGTGCAACAGGCTTTGGGAGGAGGTAGCCAGATGTTCTCCAATCCTTCCTACTTGCTGTGAAGTGTGGAATGGCCATGCAAAGTAGTTTCAAGCTTTACAGTAAGTGTGTTGAGGGAATGGCATAGGGCTCAGGATAGCATAGGTCCACATCTGGGTATTTGCACTATGCTAAGGGGATGATGAATTGAGGCTGCAGGCTTGGATCTTAAGCTTCCATTCATTGCTGAAGAACTTTGAGTCAGAGGAAGCAGAAGAGAAGTGATTTTTGCAGCTCTTTCAGCCTTATCCACCCCACATTTCATACAGTCTCATGTGTCTTTTTTAAGCCTCCGAAGTAGATATTCAGGTATCAAAGGGTCCTATAGGAGAATGAAGAACCACTGTAAATCGTCTTCCTTCTGCTGGCATGACTGTCTCATTATCAGAAATTCAAACCTTTGTTAGGCCTCAGTAGGGAATCCTCATGCTTTCGGACTCTTATTTCTATAAAACATAATGGTGGTGTTATACCGAGATTTGTGGGTGACTCAGGGTCCACCTGTGATGCCAGGGCCTCCATGGAAGAGTTGGGAATATTAGCTCAAACTTATAAGACCTTTTACACCTATGTCTACCAGTACTAGTGCAGGGAAGAATCAATTAGAGATTTAAAAGAGAGATTTAAAAGTAAGCATATTTGTTTTATTGGGGGAATTGCAATCACACACACAAGATCCAAGCAGTCACATAAGGCTAACTGAAGGCAAAGGAATGATAGTTATGGATAGCGAGAGTTTAGAGCAACATGGGTGATATTTACCAATCTGCAGTGAGGCAGAGAAGCCATCATGTGGCTCAGACTGGGAGTCCAAGGACAATACACGAATGGGAATCAGGGAGGCACAGTGATGACTAGCAACCAGTGTACTGTGATTTAGCTACCCAACTTTATACTAACTGATACAAGAAAAAACAAGACGTGGTTAAGGCCAACAAACAGAGAATCACATAAATTCATGCTATACTTAAACTCTTAAAGAGACATGCAAACTAGCAGATACTGAGTATAGGCACAATAAAGGTGCTACCTCTAACTATATGTATAGAAATGATTTTTATTTTATATCAGTTTACTTATTTTGGTTATTTTGGTTATATTCATATGAACTGTTCAAAAGAACAAGTAGCTTGCTTTGTTAGCCAATAACTATCCCAATCATACCACAGCATTTTAAGTGGTTCTCTTACATTTATGTCAACTGTGTGCAGCTCCATTTAAAAACAATCCCAAATGCTTAATATAGTAGCTTATTTTGAAAAGAGGACAATTAATAAGGAAGCATACACACACTTCCTATGGTGTAAATACATCCCATGAATCTGAAGATCTCTTTTAAAAAAAAAATTAAATAGCCTTTTTTATTATTCAGTCTGAAATGTTAAATCACTATATCACAGTTGCATGGGAAAGTAGTTTTGCAGTATTGCTTTCCTGCAATCTTATCTTGCAGCTGCAGGATGTCTGTTGATAATGCTGCTTTCATGTTAGACAAGTAATCAAATAATTTGATTGTTCTGTGCTTCAGAGCAGTGTTTTAAAAATTAAGACTGCTTTGTGTCTTGTGGTGTGACAAAGTCCTTCATTTTTATTTGTTGGCAAGTTTTAAAAGCTGTCCCTTTCACAATATTTCCCTTTTTTTCCCTCTTCACACAACCAACAGATGCAATGTGTTTCCTTTATTGAATTATTCACGCCTTTATCCAGCTGTGAACTCCTTTCAATGTTCTGCAAGCAGGCCAGCTGATAATATCATGTCTGTTTGCTAAGAAAGGTAGGAATATGGCCATATTTGACCTGTACAAGTTAGAACCATGTGAAATCCCCTTATTCTTAATATCTTTTTGGTGGTTAACTTTATGAAGACACATTTAGAAGAACAAGCAGCTACATAACAATTAAAAGGGTATTTTGCCTCATGCTGGAATCTTTTAGGAATTATAAGGACAAAAGGCAAAGAAAAATAATGTATTTTCTTCCTATTGTTGTTTCTTAATAGCCAATGAAAATGTTTGTTCCATCACCCCTAATATGATGTGTAATAATTTCATACATGTTTCTACTTGTTCAATTTATATTTTTTTGTAAATTTGTAAATCTTTGGGTTCATTGGAAAAATGTTTCAGAAACTACTCTGCACCTGAAATATGAGTCCTCAAAAGCATGAGGTATGTAATGAGAACACCACATGCACAATAGTGAGAACACCACAATTGCAAAAATGTGGTGGTTACTTTATACCAAAGGAGCTTGTTGCTATGGAAGCTCTTTCGCACATATCTAATCATGCACAATGACCCAAACAATCTGTGTTTGGATTGACTATTCGGTTTTCCCAAGCCTTCATTGTTCAAAGGTAGATCCTTTCCTCTGTGTTTTGAAATCACTCAGTAATGAAAGATAGGTTGGGTTAGTTGTCCTTCAGTTGTCTGAGTGCTTCAGAGGTGATCGCCAGCAGATAAGCAGCTGTTAGTGAGACTAAGGCCATTTCCACATGTGGTGATGGAATCGCCCCAGTCCGGTACTTACCGGACTTCTTGGCTCGACGCTTGGGTCCAGGCTGCTCCATAGCAGTGCATGGCTGCCGCTCTGCACTGCTCTGGGGACAAAAATGGCAGCTTCCGGTTGGTGGAGGCTCTCCAGCAACCATTGAAGCTCGCCAGCCTAAAGCCTGCCCCTGGCAGATCTGCAGGCTTGCACTGGTGCGAGCCTGCAAATCTGCACCAGAGCACGGGAATGGAGTGGCACAGAGTGGCTCACTCCGTGCTTTTTAAAAACCTGAAGAAATGGGTTTTTAAAAAGCACGCTGCACGACCACTTCAGGTCGTTCCAGAGTGGACTGAAGTGTGGAACTATGTAAAGTAGTCCAACTCAGTCAGCTCCCAGGTGCAGATGTCCTCTCTGGAGGACGCTCTGCACAGGTTTTTTAAGCCCGAGTGGAAATGGCCTAAGTAGCCAATCAGCAAAATAAAATGATACTTCTTTAGCTGTTCATAGTGAGGAGTAGCAGCAAAACATGCAAACAAAGACAGTCAGTATGCAGCAAAAAATTAATACTCAGGCCCACACTAAGTAGCCTTAATATTGTTACTAACAAGTTTATTCATGAGAGGAAGAATGGAAAAGAAACTGAAGAGAAGTTGGAGATACTTTATGCAGATACACACTCAGTCCAAAGGTGTTAGCACCAAGGGTTATCCATGTGTCCCCACTAAAGCCTTAGGTAATGGTAGAGCCCCAGAGGGGCAATGCTTCTAAGCATCAAGGTACCGGATCAAGGGTGGTAACCTTCAGAAATATTTTGTGGTCCTTGAACCACCCCAGATTACCCCTTTTGTTCTGGCAAGTGAAGATAGTGTTGAATAGACTGACCTGAAACCCACCACCACTACTATTTGATTTAAAACAAAAACAAAACTCTCCCCAAACTGGAAGTGGATTTCTTCTTGCCACAATGGAGGGGGTATAATATTATATATATTATATATATTTGGCATTTTGGGCAGTATATGCTGTTCCTGAAGCATGCCAAAGGCAGGAGAAAGACACCAAATTGGGAGGAGTTGCTAATACGCCAAAGGACAGGATCAAAATTCAAAATGACCTGGATAGATTGGAGAGCTGGGCCAAAGCTTACAAAATGAAATTCAACAGAGAGAAATGTAAGATTCTACACTTAGGTAGAAAAAATGGAATACAGAAATATAGAATGGGGGACACATGGCTGGATAGCAGTAGGTGTGAAAGGGATCTAGGAGTCTTCATAGACCACAAGCTGAACATGAGTCAGCAGTGTGATGCGGCAGCCAAGAAAGCCAATGTAATTCTCAGCTGCATCAATAGGAGTATGGTGTCTAGATCGAGGGAGGTACTGGTACCACTCTACTCTGCTTTGGTTAGACCTCATCTTGAATACTGTGTCCAGTTCTGGGCACCCCAATTCAAGAAGGACATGGTCAAGCTGGAGCAAGTCCAGAGGAAGGTGACCAAAATGGTGAGAGGCCTGGAAGCCATGCCCTATGAGAATAGACTTAGAGAGCTGGGTATGTTTAGTCTGCAGAAGAGAAGGTTAAGAGGGGACATGATAGCCATGTTTAAATATTTGAAGGGATGCCATGCAGAGGAAGGAGAGGACTTGTTTTCTGCTGCTCCAGAGACCAGGACAAGGAGCAATGGATTCAAGCTGCAGGAAAGGAGATTCCAGCTGAACCTCAGGAAGAACTTCCTGACAGTCAGGGCTGTCCGGCAGTGGAATCTGCTGCCTCGGAGTGTAGTGGAGTCTCCTTCCTTGGAGGTTTTTAAGCAGAAGCTAGATGGCCATCTGTCAGGATTGCTTTGAGGGTGTTCCTGCATGGCAGGGGGTTGGACTGCATGGCCCATGTGGTCTCTTCCAACTCTACATTTCTATGATTCTATGATTCTATGAATGAATGCCAGATCCCCCCCAGGTAGAGGTAGAGAGAAAGAGACAGAAAATGGTAAAGTGACTGTGGTTAAAATGTTGGTCTGGACTGACCACACACTCTACAGGGCTAAAATACAGAGGAAGGGAATTATATAGGTATACAAAGCCTGACATTAATATGTAAGGGCACTGTCGAAAGCAAAGAACAAGTCATGTTATTGAAGCAGGCCATTGTTCAGAGTAGAGACACTGCATGCAGGTTTATAAAGGCACCCGGTGTGTTCTTCATAATTGTACAGCAGGCTGAAAAAAATGTGTTTGCTCCATGCTGTAACTGAGTTCTGTCATAAAGAAAGCTTCCTGGAAGACAACAGGGAAGGAAACAAGGCAAGCTGTGCAGCGAGCAAAGTACCTGTCTGTATGGCGTGAGGCAGAAGTGTAGAAACAGCCAGGAAACATATCTACACAAGATAGGGAAGTGAAAATAAATCAGGAGGGCAGATTTCAGGCCTGTGATGTCTACTTCTCATTCTTTTCATGCCTTTTTCCCCTTTCCTTTCATCTCCTTTCTTCCTTAGAGTTCCAAGATCAACCACCTGAACCCTTGCACAAAAAACACATACTTAGAATGAAGAATTATGAACCCATATGTTTTTAATTAATTGACGGGGTAGTCACTGTGGTAGTCACAGTGTGGTGTAGTGGTTTGAGCATTGGATAGGGACTCTGAGAGACCAGGATTCAAAACTCCACTCAGAGGATCAGAGTCAATTTGAAGGCACATGAAAACATCAGTACCAACCAGAAACTTTTCCCTTTCACACAAAAAATCAGTTCTAGCTGCCCAGGCTCTCCTCATTTCTATAGTTGAAATCAGGGTAGCAAGGAAGTCATCTTGGTTTGGCTGCTCTGAGTTGGCATGGATTTCTGTCTCTCAGTGAGACACCCATGAGCTGATGCTGAAGTGTGGGACTCCCTGGCAGGAGAGGAAGATAATTCTCTTGCTTCTGCCTTGCCTGACACCACGACAGGAATGAACTTTAAAGAAAGGTAGGAATATAGAGCCAGCACGCTGTGAAAACCAGCATGTTTTAGTGGTTTGAACATTGGACTATGACCCTGGAGGGTTTGATTCCCCATTTGGCCATGGAAACCCGCTGAGTGGCCTTGGGTGTGTCACACACTCTTAGCCCCAGAAAATCATGTGATAAGTTTGCCTTGGGGTTGCCATAAGTCTTCTGATCACTTGAAGGCACACAACAAAAACAGGAATATAGTCCCCAAAATGGACACTCGGTCACAACCTAAAATGTCTTGTGACTGGTATGTCTGAAAACTCTGTGAAAACTCTCCTGTATTTTCTAGTGGAATTCTCAGTCAGTTTAATCCCATTTACTTCATGGTGGACATCTTTTTCTTTAAAAAAAAAAAACCCAAAGAAAGAAGAAACTGTGACAAATAGGATTAACTAAATTGTTAATCCTGAAATAAAACAAGTTTTGCCTTCCAAACATGCAATTTGAAATGTTGTCAAAGGGATTTACCAAAGCTGACAAAGCCAGGTTTGAGGATATAGGCCTGAGTACTACACCTGTCCCACCTCTGCATCCTAAATTACATTATGTTTAAACTGTTATTTTTTAAAAAAATGTTCCCAAATGTATTTGTTCCTTCAGTTTTGTTATATTGGTATTTGCTGGTAAAAGGTTAATGATTTGGGTCCCCCCCCAAAAAAAAATGTCATAAGGATGCCAGCAAAATTAATTCTAGTAGCAAATACTAGATCTGTCATCAGTATATCAGTGTTTGGGCCTCATTAGTGTTGCTTACAGGGATGTCAAAGCTGCTAAGCTCCTTCCAGATCACAACTGATACAAACTGAAACTAGAACACATGAATAACCTTGTTGTTTGAAATGCACAAGAAACACTTATTATTAAAACATTTTTATAGATCGGTGAGAATTTCACTGGCTTTGCATTTTATACAATAGCACAGTAAAGAATACATAAGACTTTATGTTTTAATATATTTATTAAAAGAAAATCAGTAGATTGTTTAAACAGATATGATAGTACTTACTGAATTCTAAAACAAATTATAAAAGGAAAATCAGAAAACCAGATGTAAAGATATAAAATACAACATAAATAATAGAGCATTTGAGACACATGGAAGATGATTTCCCCATTGTGGGAAAAGAGTTGGGGAAAACAAGCACCATGGACTAAATTATCAATCAATAAAGAATTTCAGAAAGACAGATTGATTTGTACAAATAAAACAGAAGTATAAAGAATAAAATGCTTACGAACACTAATAACACGTACATCGTTCAAAGAAAAATCATGAAGAAGAATATTTAGGAGTTTAAGTGTACACATGCTTTAGTCAAGGAAAGAATGGATAAAAATTTGTATTTTTTGACAAAAAATGAAGAAAAATGTGACCTATGTGTGCATCTGTTTGTGTTCACACAACACAGAGACACATGTACATACAAACAAATGGATATGAAATTCTCATTTTGTTCTCATTTTGTTTTGCTTTGAATTTGTTTTGCTGCAAAATCTGTAGGGATACGCTTTCATATTGGCTATAACATTGCTGTCACTCAATAGCTGAGTGTCTGCTATTAGTTCATAGTTTTGTATTAAAGACAGTAGTCAAGTAACTGAGTCTGACAGCGTCCCTCCTCACTTCCCCAGTCCACATATGCTCTGGTGGTGGGCCTTTACAGATTGCATCCCAGCTGTACTGATGTTTGTTTGTTTTAGAAAACGGAATTGGTATTAATTTACAAATCATGAGGAAAGGTTAGCAACGACAGCTATTAATTAGCTGGCACATCTGTCAGTAAGGTGTTTCCACAAGCCCCCTCTTAAGTATTCTCCAGCCTCTTCCATTTTGGGGATCAATGCTAATTTCCAGTGCTGACTAGCAATCATAGATGACTAGCAGTTAAAAAACCATCAGCCCTGTCACGTTTTCCAATGAACAGAATCCCTTTCCAGATGGCCTATCATTTGGATAATGGACAGCCTGAGGGGATAAAAATGTCACCTGTTGAAGCGCGTCAATGGCATTAATAAAAACACTATTCATGAAATGGGAAGGAACTGTCAGCAGCATTATGAATTTATAGTGCAACTGTGACCCTCCCCACCCTTTCCCGTAGTATTTTTACTTCTAAGATTTTGCATAGATGGAAATGTTCTGCTGTATTCACCGCTCCCTTTGTAACATATGCTGCTTCTTTATGGAGCAGAATGAGACTAGTATAGACAATACGCGTATTATGTATAATGTGACTGTTAAAATGTCTGTAGATGCCTCTATAAAAATCAGTAAATGCTTATATAATGTATAATATAAGATGTAAAATAGTTCATAAGCAAAGCTATAATTCTATTCCCCTCCCCTCTATGCAAGCATACTCTAATGTAAAAAAAAGTTATGGCTTAATCAAACATATACAGTCATCCCTCCACATTCACTAGCGTTAGGGGCACAGGATCCCTGTGAAAGTGGAAAAACCGTGAATAACTCTAGGCCCTCCCAAACCATATTTAACACACCCACACAAAATATGATCACCATATTTAACGTACCATGGATTCCTTTGAGGCATCAGGGTTCCTTCAGAAAGGAAAAGTAGGTGGACGGTGGGGCTTACTGCCACCTCCACTGCTGCCCCACACCATTTTTAGCAGGGACTTAACAGCCTCATTTACAGTTTCTCAGTTTCACAAGGCTTGCAGTCCCTATTAAAAATGGCATAGGGTGACAGCAAATAACCTGTGAATAATCAAATCTATAAAAGTGAAACTCATAAATGTGGAGAGCTGACTATAAATAATTACAGGTTATTGGTATTGCTAACCAAGGAAAACAGTAGGGATGGGCCAACCAAATCCTCGAATCCTGGGTAAGGATTTGAAATTCCTGAATCCAAATCCCTGTGCCAAAACAGGCAAATGGAATCTTTCGAATCCACCAACTAAACAGATTTTTAGAGACTGGAATGCCTGAAAACCAGGGAGACCAGGATGCCTGAAAATCAAGGAGACCGGGATGCGTGAAAACCTGGGAGACTGTACATACAAGGGAAAATAGTAAGTAGGTGAGGTTTTCCCTTGGATTAATAATGGCCTTTGCTAACAGTTTCACAAATTACAGCTGGGCTTGTATTCTAAGATATTTAAATTGAACATTTCATATTTAAGTTCAGTTCTTGACTGGAAGCTACAGGCTTGAGATTTCAAGAACAGCTGAAACATTCCTTTGTAGAGCACCCTTGCAGACCTCTTGCAGGCACAATTCTGGGGTTTGGAGTTTTACAAGGTCATCACAGCCTTCTTTGCCAAAGTGTGCTGGTGTATCATGAAACCACAAACCCCAGGATGCCAGAAGGAGCTATGCAAAGAAAAGCCAGTTTTGACCTGGTTTATCTCTCTACTGTAGTATGTGGCCCTGTTTACACAGGCAGGAAAATGTGGGCTTAATCCACATTTTCCTGCCTGTGTAGAAAGGGCCTTCATGTCATTTTCAATCTGGGGAGTTCCTGAGGCAAAACTATGACAATTGTCCTGACCAGATTTCTTCAGAAGGAGGTTTGCCTTTTCCTAGGCTTTTGATAAGGGTGAAAGAGTGTGTCCTGCCCTAGATTATCCTTCTTTCCCTTGCTTTTTAAACTCTTTTTTTTTAAAGGATTTGAAAGATTCAAGATTCGTGAGATTCGTGGATTCCCAGAACCTTCCAGGGATTCAGAAAATTCTGGATTCGTCCCATCTCTAGAAAACAGGAACAAAGACTACTGTTTTTTGTTCTTCTAAAACCAGTCAAGGAGGTTGGATCCAGTTATGCTTCAAGGTTGACTACTGGAGTTGATAGGAGTTAGTAATTGCTAACTTAAATCCAGTTGATTTCAATGTAACTAATATGGCGAAGGCTGAATCCAATACAGACTATGACTACGTTCACTCTAGAATTTTTGTCTTTAATTGCCCAGTTTGTTCACACCCTTTTGGCAGCATCAGATAACATTATTTTGAAATCATTACCATCTAATTAAGAACATAGGAAGCTGCTGTGTATCATCCAGTCAGACCTTTGGCTCACAAATTGGTTTC